>JALGBA010001158.1:420000-505382 GCA_023970755.1 Azemiops feae
GCAGGATTTGTTTGCAACTGTTTAATTCTCTGGTGTGGTTTGCTATGCAAAATAAATTTGCAATTCTGCCTACATCACTCTCATTATCCTTCATGTGTTCCCTCCTTGCTCTAGGTCAGGGGTAGGCAACCTTGGCTCTTTTATGACTTGTGGAATTCTGGGAGTTGATGTCCACGAGTCATAAAAGAGCCAAAGTTACCTACCCCTGCTCTAGATAAAACATTCTCACACCGCATTTTTCTCCCTGTGTTTGGTGTCACTTTCTTCACCAGGTATGTGCTAAAAACTCCATACACATCTGTGGGCTAGAACATTTTAATGAAATGTAATTCTCTTTATCCCAAAATTGACCCATGGAAATGAAGAATGACAATGTTCTTTGTCAAGAGCAGGTTGGAAGAACTGGGTATGTCTAGTCTAATGAAAAGAAGGACTAGGGGTGACACTGTAGCAGTCTTCCAATATCTAAGGAGTTGCCAGAAAGAAGAGGGAGTCAAGCTATTCTCCAAAGCACCTGGAAACGGGACAAGAAGCAATGGATGGATACTAATCAAGGAGAGAAGCAACCTAGAACTAAGGAGAAACTTCCTGACAGTGAGAACAATTAATCAGTGGAACGATTTGGGGGGCAGGAAATGAACAAAAAGAGCAAAAAATGAACAAAAGGCTAAAACATACAAAGAATGTTTGCTGGAATTGGGTATGTCTAGTTTAATGAACAGAAGGACGAGGGGGGTGACGTGATAGCAGGTTCCAATATCTCAAGGGAGGGAGAACTATTCTCCAAAACACCTGGAAACAGGACAAGAAGCAACAGATGGAAACTAATCTAGGAGAGAAGCAACCTAGAACTAAGGAGAAATTTCCCGACATTGAGAATAATTACAGATAGTCCTCGACTTATAACAGTTCGTTTAGTGACTGTTCAAAGTTACTACAGCATTGAAAAAAATGACTGATGACCATTTTTCATACTTATGACCGTTGCAGCATCCCCACGGCCACGTGATCAAAATTCAGATGCTTGGCAATTGACTCATACTTATGACCATTGCACTGTCCCAGGGTCCCTTTCCTGAGCTTCTGACAAACAAAGTCAACAGGGAAGTCAGATTCACTTAACAACCTTAACAACCTAACGTACCAACTGCAGCGATGCACTTAACAACTTTGGCAAGCAAGGTCATAAAATCGGGGCACAATTAATTTAAGAAATGGCTTGCTTAGCAACAGAAATTTTGCGCTCCATTGCAGTTGTCAGTCCAGGACTACCTGTAATTAGTGGAACGATTTGCCTCCAGAAGTTGTGGGTGCTTCAACACTGGAGGTTTTTAAAAAGAATTTGGACAGACATTTATCCAGAATAGCATAGGCTTGTGCAGGGGGTTGGACTAGAAGACCTCCAAGGACCCTTCCAACTCTGGTACTCTGTTCTGTTCTGTACATGTATCAACACCATTCACACTCCTTTTCATTTTCTTTCATCCCCATCTTCTTGAATGCTGATGCAAAAAAGTACCATCTAAATCTTTGTGAAAAACATTGAGAAGGTTCTGCAGCCATCTTCCCCAAGCTAGTTCCACCAGCTGTGTGTGGGTCTTTGAGGTGTGGCACATCTGTAGGTTACACCTGGATGGGGCAAGGTGAGGTAGAGGTTGAGCATCCACTTGTGAGAACAAACAAAAGGATTTTTGGCTGCCCAGATTGAACTATCGGGCATGGATCATTTTGTTTATCTTAGGGATTTTAGGTGTGAAAATCCATGATATGCTTTAGGACAGCATGCTGGTTTGTCTCATGACTTACTTAACTGGGCTTATTTTTCATTGTTTGTGGATCCTTCACATTCCCATTCCCCTCCCTCCCTCCCTCCCTTCCCTTCCCTTCCCTTTTGCTTCTTTTTCCTTTCCTTTCCTTTCCTTTCCTTTCCTTTCCTTTCCTTTCCTTTCCTTTCCTTTCCTTTCCTTTCCTTTCCTTTCCTTTCCTTTCCTTTCCTTTCCTTTCCTTTCCTTTCCTTTCCTTTCCTTTCCTTTCCTTCTCTCTCCTCTCCCCTCCTCTCCCCTCCCCTCCCCTTCCCTTTAATACTGGATGCCAGACCCAAATTATGGTTATGGCTTCAGAACAGCCATTTCCCTCCAAAAAAACATGCCGCAAAAGCAACAGGTTCAGGATTAAATTTTCCTTTGAAAATTCCTTGGAATCTCTGGTCAAAATCTTGTGTTTTACAACAGCACCTGCACCGTAAATCATTGCAACATTCTCCCTCTCAGATCCAACAACAGACCTGTCAACATTTGTCTTGGTAGGCAAATTCTGCTTGGTCAACAAGTCCGGGAACACTGCCGGGTCAAAGTGACCTTAACTTCAACTCAGGAAGGCAGTTGGCATGTCAGTGGACCTCTCCGGCAGCTGACCTTAGCTTCCCCCGGTCTCCAAAGTGAGCAAGGCTGGTCAGGCATTCAGGAAGCTCTTAGTAAAACATGGATTAAGTCCTCAGCCACTTACCTGTACAGAGGCCAAGGGGCCAGGTGCACAGAAACAAATCCCCCCAAATGACAGCTGAGAGTCTCGTCTGAGAGGGCCTTTCCCAGCCTGCCCAGGGCCCAAACACTCCCCAGCAGCCTTTTCTTTCAGCCATGTCCCCATTGCCTTCTTCAATCCATGAACGGGACAGACTCATTACGTCACCCTTAGCTATATCTAAAATAGTATTTAACAGAAGAACAGAGTTGGAAGGGATCTTGGAGGTCTTCTAGTTCAACCCCGTATGTTCAGAAGACAAACTCGGGATCCAGAAAGATCTTGACCAACTTGACCAATGGGCCCTATCCAACGAAATGAGTTTCAGTGTGGAGAAAAGCACAGTTTTACATTTAGGCGGGAAAAATCAAAAGCACAAGTACAGACTGGGCGAGACCTGGCGCAAAAACAGTAACTGTGAGAGGGGCCTTGGAGTCCTAGTGGACGATCGCTTGACTGTGAGCCAGCAGTGTGCAGCAGCAGCCAAAAAAGCCAATACAATCCTGGGCTGTATAAACAGAGGCATAGAATCAAGATCACACGAGGTATTAGTACCACTTTATAAAACCCTAGTAAGACCACACCTGGAATACTGCAGCCAATTTTGGTCATAATATCACAAAAAAGATGTTGAGAGTTTGGGAAAAATTCAGAGAAGAGCAAATAAGATGACCAAAGGCCTGGAGACTAAAACATACGAAGAACGGTTGCAGGACTTGGGTTTGGCTAGTCTAAAGAAAAGAAGAAATAGGGGAGACATGATAGCAGTATTCCAGTATCTGAGGGGCTGCCGCAAAGAAGAGGGGGGTCACATTATTCTCCAAAGCACCAGAGGGAAGGACAAGAAACAATGGTTGGAAACTGATCAAAGAGAGAAGCAACCTGGAATTAAGAAGAAACTTCCTGACAGTGAGGACAATCAACCAGTGGAACAGCTTGCCTCCAGAAATCGTGGGTGCTCCATCCCTGGAGATTTTTAAGAAGAGACTAGACAGTCACTTGTCTGAGATGGTATAGGTCCTCCTGCTTGAGCAGGGGGCTGGACTAGAAGACCTCCAAGGTCCCTTCCAGCCCTATTCTATTCTAGCCTCCAGACTCTTTATCATCTTTGTTGCTCTACTCTGCATACTTTCCGGGATCTCAACATCAATTTTGTATTGTGACCAGAATTGGACACAGTATTCCAAGTGGGGCTTGACTAGTGTGGAATAAAGTAGTGCTATCACGTCTCGTGATCTTGATGCTATGGCATTGTTGATGCGGCCTAGGACTGTGTTGGCTTTTTTGGCAATTGCCCGCACACAGCTGGCTCATACTTAAGATGTAAAAGAGGGTATTGGTCAGCTTAAAGAAACTTAAGGATCCCACCACTCTCTATGAAGATCACTTTTAAGCAGATGTTGTATGTTAATCTCCATGCCTACATATATCTTTAACTGCAGGGGACAAATTTGGGGGTGAGGATGAGGCCCAAAGGCTCAAAAGTCCTGTATTGTTATGACATTTAGAACAGAATAGAATAACAGAGTTGGAAGGGACCTTGGAGGTCTTCTAGTCCAACTCCTTGCTCAGGCAGGAAACCCATTTCAGACAAATAGTCCAATCTCTTCTTAAAAACCTCCAGTGATGGAGCACTCACAGCTTCTGGAGGCAACTTGTTCCACTAATTCAGAGGTCCCCAACCTTTTGGGCACCAGGGACCGGTTCCGTGGAGAAAGGTTTTTCCACAGACCGGAGAGTGCATGGTTTTGTGTGCTGCCTGCATCCCATGGATGGGGCTTTGCTTGTTTGTGCGGACCGGTTGCTGGCATGCTGCGGCCCGATACTGGTCCACAGACCGGGGGTTGGGGACCCTGCCCTATACCATTTCAGACAAATGGTTGTCCAAACTCTTCTTTAAAACTTCCAGTGTTGGAGCATTCACAACTTCTGGAGGCAGGTTGTTCCACTGATTAATTGTTCTCGCTGTCAGGAAATTTCTTCTTATTTCTAGGTTGCTTCTCTCCTTGCATTTCCTACATGCAGAGGCAAACCTGGTCCGGTAGTTGATGCATCAAAGCTTCCTAGATATAAGAGAACCAGTATGGTTCATTGCTAAAGCCACCAAGCTAGAAACCAGAGGGCCATGAGTTCTAGTCCTGCATGAAGCAGGACTAGAAAGCTGCAGGAGCCATTCCAGGCAGTCAAAAAAAACCAAGTTAGGAGAGGAGAAGAAGGGAGGGAAGGGAGGGGAGGAGGGAGAGGAGTGGAGATGGGAAAGAGGAAAGGAAAGGAAAGGAAAAAAAGGTAGGAATGAAAAGGAAAGAAGGAAGGAAGGAAGGAAGGAAGGAAGGAAGGAAGGAAGGAAGGAAGGCAGGCTATGCTGATGGGGAGCATGTCCAAAGGACTGTAAGGGCATCAGGCTGGGAAAGGCCAATGCAGATCAGGAAGTGGCCTGCACAGTTGCTTGAGTAACAGATTTTGAAATGGGAAATAAATTCTCAAACAAACACCAGTTGCACTAGAGATGACCCTGGCATGATGCAGAACTAGCAAAGGAGATAAAAAAGCTCTTTATGTGCACTGTGTGTGTGTGTGTGTGTGCCAGCCTGCATGCTTAAATGTGCAATGAAAGGAATCTCCATTCATCATAAGCTGGTTGACTTTCTAAAGCAATTTTTTCCCCCTTTACATTCCAAATGCAGGGCAAATGCTATCAGGAAAGAGAATTATCTTTTATTCAACTGCCCTCATTCACACAACATACTTTAACCTGGTCCCTCGAGTTGATTCATTTTCTAAATTGTGCAGTACAACCATTAATTAACCAAATGGGATTGGGTTGCATAGCACACTGGCACCTGTTAAATAACAGACTAACAGAGTTGGAAGGGACCTTGGAACTCTTTTAGTCCAAACCTCTGCTCCCAACCCTATACCATTTCAGACAAATGGTTGTCCAATCTCTTCTTAAAAATCTCCTGTGTTGGAGCACCCACAACCTCTGGAGGCAACTTGTTCCATTGATTAATTGCTTCTTGTCTTAGCTTCAGGTGCTTTGCAGAATAGATTGCCTCCTCTTCCATGTTGGAGCCCCTCAAATATTGAAACATTGCTATCATGTTACCCCTAGTCCATCTTTTCATTAGATATCTAATTCTTGCAATTGTTCTTCATAGGTTTTAGCTTCCAGTCCCCTGATCATCTTTGTTGCTCTTCTCTGCACTCTTTCTAGAGTCTCAGCACCTTTTTTTTATATCGTGGCTACCAAAACTGGATTATAAAGTGGTATTAACACTTCACATGACCTTCATTCCATCCCTCTGTTAATGCAGCCTAGCACTGTGTTGGCTTTTTTTGGCAGCTGCAGCACACTGCTGGCTCATATTTAAGTGATTGTCCACTAGGACTAGGAGATCCCTCTTACAGTTGCTACTATTGAGCCAGGTACCACCTATGCTATACCTGTGCATTTGGGGGTTTTTTTGCCTAAATGTAAAACCTTACTTTTCTCACCACTGAATTTCATTTTGTTAGATAGGGCCCAGGTTCAAGTCTGTCAAGACCCTTCTGGATTTTGAGCCTATCTTCTGGAGTGCTGGCTATTCTAGCCAGCTTGGTGTTGTCTGCAAATTTGATGAGTTCCCCTTCTAACCCCTTGTCTAAATCACTGATGAAGATATTGAAGAGCACTGGGCCCAAGACAGAGCCTTGGGATACCCCTCTTCTGCTTGAGCAGGGGGCTGGACTAGAAGACCTCCAAGGTTCTATTCTATTCTATTCTATTCTATTCTATTCTATTCTATTCTATTCTATTCTATTCTATTCTATTCTATTCTATTCTATTCTATTCTATTCTATTCTAGATGTAGTTCCATTGAGGACTACACGCTGATTGTAGCTGGTCAGCCAGTTAGAAATCCATCTGGTTGCGATGCTGTTTAACCCACATTTTTCTATCTTATCAAATAGTAGGAGACCCCATACCATTTCGAACAAATGGCTGTTCAGTCTTGTGTTCATGTACACAACACACACACAGATATGGGCAATCCTCAACTTATGACCACAACTGACACCAGAGTTTCTGTGGCTGATCAAGACAGTCATGATCCCTACTACTGTTATTAAGAGAATCATTTGCAGTTGTTCACTGAATCCTGAGGTCTTTAAGCAAATCCAGCTTTCTCAATGGACTTTGCTTGTCAGAAGCCCGTTGGGAAAGTCATAAATGGTGATCACGTGACCCCAGGATGCTGCAACCGTTGTAAATACAAACGTGCCGGTTGCCAAGCAACCAAACTTTGTTCAGGTGACTGTGGGGACGCTGTGTGGTTTGTAAATGAGAGGATTGCTTGTGAGTCAACATTTTCTTATCAGTGCCGTTGTAACTTTGAATGGTCACTAAAGGAAAGGGTGGCAATTCGAGGACTTCCTGTGGTGATTAATAGGAATAAATAAAATTAGATCCATATCAGCTGCAAGTCTCCTATTTGCCCGGTTCCTCCTGGTTTTACTTTTTTAAATAGGCCAGAAAAATGGCTGCCGTTGGGAGAT
The DNA here is from genome assembly GCA_023970755.1 of Azemiops feae. NCBI lineage: Eukaryota > Metazoa > Chordata > Lepidosauria > Squamata > Viperidae > Azemiops > Azemiops feae. The sequence continues at coordinate 427,057 of JALGBA010001158.1, forward strand.
AGAAAACATAACAGCAGACTAGAGGGGGATTCCGCTTAGCCGTAAATTATTTTTACCTGAGTGACATCACACTCCACTCTTGGCAAAACAGTGTTAAGTTAGTGGGTAATAAAACAGCTTGACGCTAATAATGCTTTCGGCTTGATAAATTACAGCCGGGATCAGATAACGGTTCTTGAGTGTAACTTTGAACCAAACCTCGGGTTGAATAAGTGTGCCTGTCTTTGCTCTGCCTTGTTTTCCTTTTAAGTGGAAGAATGACAGGCCAAGGCGGCTCCTTTAACACTTAAAATAAAATCTTCCTTTTCTGTGGGATATAATTGGATAGGCACGTTGCCTTTTAAATTTCATGTCATTTAGCAAAAAGGACATTTCTCCCCCAAAATTAAGGATGGCATATCTTACATTTGCTTCTGATATCCAAAATAGATCTGTGTAGGTATGTTTTGTATACATGTACCGATGTGTGTTTGCATTTGTGTACACACACTAAGAAAACACATCTCCACACATACTGTGCTCTTAGTAGAAGCTGAAGCAACAAATATTTGCAATCTGAAGTCTATGAGCAGGGAATGGAATGGAAATAGGAATTGGACAGAATTACAGCATAGAATGGAGCGGAAGGGAACAGAACAGAACAGAATAGAGGTAGTCCTTGACTTACAATCACAATTAGACAATTAACCAGTGGAACAGCTTGCCTCCAGAAATCGTGGGTGCTCCATCACTGGAGATTTTTAAGAAGAGGCTAGACCCGGCATGTCAAACACGCGAGGTCACGTGACATCGCGCGACATATCGTGACTTTTTCCCCATTGCTGTCAGTATGATTCAGTTTTTCTGAGGCTAGCTAGTTTTTTTTATACTGTCTGTAAAACTAGGCAGACCTTGGTCACCCATTGATTACATCATTAATGGTAATATATTGCTATGTCTTTTTGTGTTGGTTCTGTTTAGTTTTGTTTTATTTGAATGTTTAATTTATGTGTTTGCCTTCGGCTGTAATAAATTGATTTGATTTGATTTTCCCATTGCTGGCAATGGGGTGGGCGCAGTTTCAGTATGATGCATCCGGCCCGCAGGCCAGCAGTTTGACATGCCTGGGCTAGACAGTCACTTGTCTAAGATAGTATAGGACGGTTCTCCTGCTTAAGCGGGGGGCTGGACTAGAAGACCTCCAAGGTCCCTTCCAGCTCTATTTTATTCTAACCATTGAGCCCAGAACTGATGTTGCTAAGTGAAACTTTTGTTAAGTGAGTTTTTTCCCCATTTTACGACCTCTCTTGCCACAGTTGTTAAGTGAATCACTGCAGTTGTTAAATTAGTAACACGGTTGTAGTGAATCTGGCTTCCCCATTGACTTTGGTTGTCAGAAGGTCATTCATTTCATTGAGGTTAAACTGGTTTAAAGGTCTCATAAATAAATCAATAAACAAAGGAATTCCGTATGTAAGCAATCACTGAAGCCTAAGGACCCTCCTAGAAATGGCTTGTTGATTGATTAGAAACCAGTTTGTTTATAAAATGGATGGGCTACTTTTCTTTGGATGGCTACTTTCGGTTTGAAAGAAAAACACAAATCTTCTTCTGCACTGTGCATTAGATTTCACAATAGTGGTACAGGCCGTCCTCAACATACAATCACAACCGAGCCCAAAACGTCTGTGGTTAAATAAGACATTTGTTAAGTGAGTTTTGCCCCATTTTACGACTTCTCTTGCCACAGTTGTTAAGTGAATCACTGCAGTTGACAAGTAGCCCGGTTGTTAAAGTGAATCTGGCTTCCCCATTAACTTTGCTTGTCAGAAGGTCACAAAAGGGGATCACGTGACCTCGGGACACGGCAACCGTCATAAATATGAACCGGTTGCCAAGCGTCCGAATTTTGATCACGTGACCATGGGGATGCTACGACGGTCGTAAGTGTGAAAAACGGTCATCAGTCACATTTTCCAGTGTCATCATAACTCTGCACGGTCACTAAATAAACCGTTGTAAATCAAGGATGACCTGTAGTACTTTGAAAAACACGACTGCACAGAAATTGGTTCCACACTCTATAAAAACCTAATGCTGTGTTAAAATTTTCTTCTGCCTTTTTGACTTCGTGTCCCAAATGCTATAGAATGTATTGAAAAAAATTGGGCAGTCTTCCTTTATAGTTGCAAGGTAATAAGCAACGTGGTTTAAGGATCTCACTCCTTTCTTGATAGATTTTTTTTTTTTTCATTTCTCTCCAGCTGTCCAAGCTTTGTGATCTGGAAAGAAATGAGCAAACCCTGAAATGAATTCTCTGCAGTTTAAATGAAATGTGGAAAGCTTGGGGACACCAGAGAGATTACTTGCTCAATTAAAGACAGGATGTTCATTGCACACAGACCCCTTGGCACTTCAAAAATAAGATGAGCACCAAAACTCTGCAGGACTCCAGAGAAACCGACAGGAATTTCAGTACAGGTAGACCGTGACTTATGACCGCAAGTGATCCCAACATTTCCGTTGCTAAGTGAGATGGTTGTTACCGTGTTTTCCCAAACCTAAGATCCCACCCCGAAAATAAACCCTAGCCTGGTTTTTTGGGGTGGGCCTGTCAAGGTATTGATTTAACAGCTAACCAGCTTATGTAATGTAAGATGTAAGATATAATGATGGGAATGACTCAGCAGGGTCTGTGTCTCTTTAAGAGCCTTTGTATAAGGGGAAGGCTCCGCTGATATGTTCTCTCTTCTTCCGTTTCCTGCTGTAATTGTGGTTTGTTGGATCCTGCTGTATTAGCACATGTATGTATATTGTTCCTGGTATTTGATATTGTAGATAGTGTAAGATAGTGATGGCGAAACTTTTAGAGACAGAGTGCCCAAACTGTAACCCAAAACCCACTTATTTATCGCAAATTGCCAGGGCTGTATCAGCATTGTGATGCCCTCAGGGGGGGGAGGGGGGGCGTGGCCCACTGGGTGGGTGTGGCTGCAGTGGTCACGGCAGACTGGGTGAGCATGGCTGGGGCCAGTCCCTCGCCATCTCCCGGGCATCCCCGGGGGGTCAACGCCACTTGCTCACTCACTTCCTGCCCTGTTGCTTCCAAACGCCACGTGCTCGCTACTCTGGCGAACTCTGCTGAGGCAATGGCGCGTGTGCCCACAGAGAGGGCTCTGAGTGCTGCCTCTGGCACGCGTGCCATAGGTTCGCCACCACTGGTGTAAGACAAACCACCATTTAATACAAACCACTGTTTACTGTGTTTAATCCTGGGTTATCTCGTGCAATATGACTGTGCATGCTCTGACAGGGCCTAATATAAGCTCTACCCCAAAAATAAGCCCTGGGGGATGGGCAGGGCGACCACAAGAGGCGGTGAGAACACGGGGGCCAACGGCGTCCGGCAGCAGCCGCAGTCCGCCGGTCCCTTGGCGCAGCATAGGTAAGTCCGAGCACAGAGGCAGAGGTGGTGCGGGGAGGCAGGCGATCCAGGCGCGGCTGCGGGTATGCCGAGAGATGGTGGGACGGAGTGGGCAGCATATCCAGATCCCTGCCTCCCCCCCGCCCCACCCCGCCCCGTGCCTCTGCGTCTGCCTGCCTCCGCCGTGCATTTTTTGCCCAGAGGGAGACTGGAAGCTTTGTCTGCTAATTGTTCCACTTCAAAGCGCCCCATTTGCAAGCAGACGAAGCTTCCAGTCTCCCTCTGGGCAAAAAATGTTTGGGGGCCTATAGGGCACTTTGGAACAGAGCAAATCGCTTGGTTTCCAAGTGCCCCGTAGGCGCCCAAACACTTTTCGCCTGGGACGGAGAAATGACGGAGACTGGATTAGCTCCGTTTCAAAGTGCGCCATTTGCAAGCAGACAAAGCTTCCAGTCTCCGTCATTTCTCTCTCCGGGCGAAAAGTTCATCTGCCCTGGGAAGCTCTGTAAGCCGTCGCAGTCGCAGATGGTGGGAGGCAGCCGCAAAATAAGACATCCCCTGAATATAAGACTTGGTCTTATTTGGGGGGAAACATGGTAAGTGAGTTTTGCCCCATTTCATAGTAGTTAAGTGAATTACTGCAGTTGTTCAGTTAGTAACACAATTGTTAAGTGAATCTGGTTTCTCCATTGACTTTGATGGTCAGAAGGCCACAATAGGGCAGGGGTAGGCAACCTTGGCTCTTTTATGACTGGTGGACTTCAACTCCCAGAATTCCTGAGCCAGCCATGCTGAGGGAAAAGGGAGAGGTTTCCAAGCTGAGCCATACTGGCTCAGGAATTCTGGGAGTTGAAGTCCACGAGTCATAAAAGAGCCAAGGTTGCCTACCCCTGCAATAGGGGATCACATGACCCTGGGACACTGCAACCGTCATAAATATGAACCAGTTGCCGAGTGTCTGAATTTTGATCACGTGGCCCTGGGGAATGCTGCAACGGTCGTAAGTATGAAAAGCAGTCGTAAGTCACTTTTTTTTCAATGCTGTTGTAACTTCAAACAGTCGCTAAGCAAACTGTTGTTAAGTCGAGCACTACCACTAGTAAAAGGAGAACCATTCAGCTCCGCTAGCTCATTTCTACTATATGAATATTGATTAGATTTTTATCCCGCCTTTATTACTTTATAAGTAACTCATGATGGCGAACATACAAGAGACTCCTTCCTTGTTCTATTTTCCCCACAACAACAACAACCCTGTGAGGTGGGTTGTGCAGAGAGAGCGGGACTGGCCCAAAGACACCTAGCCGGCTTTCAAGTCTTAGGCGGACTAGAACTCCCAGTCTCCTAGTGATTGGCCCAAAGTCACCCAGACATCTTTCATACCTATGGTGAGACTAGAACTCACAGTCTCCCAGTGATTGGCCCAAAGTCCCCCAGCCGGCTTTCATGCCTGAGGCAGAACTAGAACTCCCAGTCTCCTAGTGATGGGCCCAAAGTCACCCAGACATCTTTCATACCTATGGCGAGACTAGAACTCACAGTCTCCTGGTGATTGGCCCAAAGTCACCCAACCGTCCTCCCTGCCTAAGGCGAGATTGGAACCCCCAGTCTCGATCCAGATGATCAGTTAGAAAAGAAGCTTTATATTGATGTGGTTATTATTTGCAGAAATGTTAGAAAAATGTCTATATTTAATTGTTACTTGTCCAAATAATAAGAATTGTGTTAATTCTTATTAATACAAAAGAGAAATATTATCGGAAGAAAAGAAAATCAAGCAAAGCTATTATGTGGACTATAGAATTATAGAAATTAATTGTTATTGATCGTTTTTTTAAATATCAACCCAGACAACATGCTGTTTACCAAATATTAAGGTGAGTATGTTAAAAAAATAAATAAAACATATTTAAAAAAACAACAACAACTCCCAGTCTCCTGGTGACCGAAGTGGCTTTCTTGCCTAAGGTGGGACTAGAATTCCCAGGTTCCTGAGATGGGGAACTCATCAAATTTGCAGACGACAACAAGCTGGCAGGAATAGCCAACACTCCAGAAGACAGGCTTAAGATACAGGAGGATCTGGACAGACTTGAACACTGGGCACTATCTAACAAAATGAAATTCAATGGTGAAAAAAGTAAGGTTCTACATTTAGGCAAGAAAAACCAAATGTACAGGTATAGTATAGGGGGTACCTTGCTCAATAGGTCCCTCTCAATAACTGTGAGAGGGACCTCGGAGTCCTAGTGGACAATCACATAAATATGAGCCAGCAGTGTGCTGCAGCTGCCAAAAAGGCCAACACAGTGCTAGGCTGCATTAACAGAGGGATAGAATCAAGATCACGTGAAGTGTTAATACCACTTTACAAGGCCTTGGTAAGGCCACACTTGGAATACTGCATCCAGTTTTGGTCACCACGATGTAAAAAAGACGTTGAGACTCTAGAAAGAGTACAGAGAAGAGCAACAAAGATGATTAGGGGACTGGAGGCTAAAGCATATAAGGAACGGTTGCCGGAATTGGGTATGTCTAGTTTAACGAAGAGAAGGACGAGGGGGGACATGATAGCAGTGTTCCAATGTCTCAGGGGCTGCCCCAAAGAAGAGGGAGTCAAGCTATTCTCCAAAGCGCCTGAGGGCAGGACAAGAAGTAATGGATGGAAACTAGTCAAGGAGAGAAGCAACCTGGAACTGAGGAGAAACTTCCTGACAGTTAGAACAATTAACCAGTGGAACAACCTGCCTCCAGAAGCGGTGAATGCTCCAACACTGGAAGTTTCTAAGAAGAGACTGGACAACCATTTGTCCGAAATGGTATAGGGTTTGCTGCCTGAGCAGGGGGTTGGACTAGATGACCTCCAGGATCCCTTCCAACTTTATTATTATTATTACAAGGTTACCTAGCTGGCTTTCATGCCTAAAGCCAGACTAAAACCCCCAGGCTTCTGGTTTCCAGGCCAGCACTTTAACCATTACACTAAATATTCCGGTTGCTGAGAGGAAGGGATAGAGGGAGCAGCCCCTGTTCTTTCCATTTTCAACATCAAAAGTATACCATGCCTACATAGGGAGGTTCCACCGAGAGAGCTGACCTCCGGGGTACTTTCCTTATCTATTCAGATTGCCTTCAAAGACCAGGAGTAAAATATTCCAAAGTTCTTTGCATTTTTTTATTTTTTGGGGAAGAATCCTGTTTGCCCTAAATGGCCCTCCAGCCAACCTTCGTAAAGCCAGTTTTATTCTCCAGCATTTGAAAGGGAAAGAAGAAAAATGCTCCTGTCTCCAAACCAAGTCCAACTACTACATGATAAATATTCCTCTTTCGAGACAATAAAATCCACTGCGGGTATTCTCCACCGACTGTATTTTTTTTTTTTTTTGAACTTTATTGTCATTAGGGATGTAAACCCAAGGCAACAAGATAACCCCTTTCCCGAAGCAGTTCTATTTATTTCTGTAAAGTAATTTGTATAATTTATCTTAGAGATGGAAGTTTATGGTTCACTTTGAACTCCAGGTTCTTGACTCTTGAGTGCAGCCTCTAAGTGATGGCGTGACCCACAGTGCGAGATGAAGAAGTCAAAAGAGGCTTCCAGAGTTCTTGGACCTCACGTTTCCGTAGGTGGTTGACATCCCCGGGTTAAACATTTCCTTTGGTGGGGCCCAACGAGATCTTTCTTGGAGTTTCCATGCTGGTTCTTTGGGAATCGGGCGAAGCTTAGAAACCTGGTCTCCTTTATATTTATTTATGATCTATTATTTAATAGACAACTATTTATTTGTTTGTTTGTTTCTTTGTATCTTGCATTTATTATTTTTAAAAAACAACCCAAGGAGGTGAGCATATCCAGCACATCTTCCTCCTCCTATTTTCCCCATAACAACAACCCTGTGAGGAGGGTGGGGCTGAGAGTGTGCAAGTGGCCCAAAGTCACCCAGCTGGCTTTCATGTCTACAGTGGGACTCACAGTCTCTTTCTTTCTTTCTTTCTTTCTTTCTTTCTTTCTTTCTTTCTTTCTTTCTTTCTTTCTTTCTTTCTTTCTTTCTTTCTTTCTTTCTTTCTTTCTTTCTTTCTTTCTTTCTTTCTTTCTTTCTTTCTTTCTTTTTCTCTTCCTCTCCTCTCCTCTCCCTTTCCCTTTCCCTTCCCTTCCCTTCCCTTCCCTGGTAGCTGAAACTGCAAGAGGCAGAGTCAGACTGGGCAGGGCTTGGGAAACCTTACCAAGGTTTGTTTTTCACCATAATCAACTCGTTCTCTCACCCACACCTTGGTTTTTTCATTCTGATACCATCTCTTAGCCAAACAAAATATGCCATTATTTGTCTTGTTTCACACCTATGCCCACTTTCTGTCGCCTCCAGCAATCTTGCTTTTTAAATGTATCACTCTCATGATATTAAACTAATGGACAGAAGAAAAAAGTATAGGTACATGGATTGATTTGATTGAGTCACAAGTGCTGTCAAGTTGGTGTTGACTTCACTCCATCACTGGAGGCTTTTAAGAAGAGACTGGATAGCCACGTGTCTGAAATGGTATAAGGTCTCCTGCTTGTGCAGGGGGGCTGGACTAGAAGACCTCCAAGGTCCCTTCCAACTCTGTTATTCAGTTATTCTGATTCTTGGTGATCACATAGGTAGATTTCCAGGATGATCTGTCTCCAGTCCGGTCCTTCCTTTCTTCCAATAGTTTATCTATCAGCACTGTAACTCAATCCATTCACCTTGGTCCAACACCCTGTTTTTAGTTGTCTTGTTCTTCTCTCTCCTTCTACCTTTCCCATCATTATGGGCTTCTCAAGAGAGCTGGCTCTTTACATCATGTAGGATAATTTGAACCTGCTCATTCGTGTCTCAGGTGAGAACTCTAGATTGTTGATTCATTCAACAATCTGTCGGTTTTTTCTTGGCTGTTCATGTATTGCAAATGAAGGCAAATATACAGTGCAGGTCCCAGGATAAGGTTGCAGGATCCAATCTGAGCAAGTCATCGGGACCAGAGGTGTGTTCTTTCAAGCTTCTGGATTCGTGCTGGAGCCCTTCCTCAGGGAACTTCTCAATCTCCAGGATGTGTGTCATGTTCAGGGTATTCTCAGGAGTCTTCTCCAACACCAAAATCCAAAAGGGTCAATGCATTCCCTATCCTGCTTCTTCAAAGTCTGATTTTCACTTCCAGAGAGTGTCACCAGGAACGATTCTTTGTAAGTATAGACCAGGGGTAGGCAACCTTGGCTCTTTTATGACTCGTGGACTTCAACTCCCAGAATTCCTGAGGCAGCATGACTCAGCTTGGAAACCTCTCCCTTTCCCCTCAGCATGGCTGGCTCAGGAATTCTGGGAGTTGAAGTCCACGAGTCGTAAAAGAGCCAAGGTTGCCTACCCCTGGTATAGACCCATCATAGCATCTGAGTATCCTTTCTGAAGAACTTCATGGCTCTCTGCCAAGTGCTAATCTACTCACATTTCTTGACGGCTTTTTCCTTTATTGTTGGTGTTGATCCTAGAAGACAGAAACCAGTCACCACTTCACTACTGTGTTTCCCCGAAAATAAGACTGAGTCTTATATTAAATTTTCCTCCAAAACACGCATTACGGCTTATTTTCCAGTTAGGGCTTATATTCGGGGGAAATATGGTACTAAATGCGTCCGTCTGGCTGGCGATCTTAACTGGGGCTTATTTTGGGGGTGGGGCTTATATTACAGAGCATCCTGAAAAATCATGCTAGGGCTTATTTTCTGGTTGGATCTTATTTTCGGGGAAATATGGTATCTTCCTTATTCATCCTAAGGTTGGTTGCTGTATTCACTGTTATTAGTTTGGTCTTCTTTATATTTAATCTTAATCCCATTTTTTTGTTACTGTGTTCTTGAATGCATTTGTTAGATAGATACAGATACAGGTAGATTCATCAGTGTTAATCTTATCATGCAATGTGAAAATGTTATTATAAGTGATGATACAAATAACTAATTTTAATACATGGGGAAAAGTTGTATTTTATACAGAATCTCCCATATTTTACTCCCATACTGGTAAAAAAAAAACAAAAAACCCCTTCTTCTCCTGTTGTTAGAACTATCCTCTCACATCCACAATCTATTATTGCTGATCAGGAATAGATTTTGTTTTGTTTTTCCAGAGTGGCATAATAATTCTTTCAACCTTTCCTGCATCTTATTTGAAAAAAAGCCAACAATTTGAGTGTTTAAATTCCAAATACTAGGAATATACTAATAGAAGAAAATGGCTGTAGCTCAGGGTTGAATTGTAGAGTCCTTGGTGCTCTCTGAGCTTGATTGTTTTCTTACAGACGTTTCATTACCCAACTAGGTAACATCATCAGTGCTAGAAAGGTGTAGGGTTTGTGGGGGGGGGAGGAAGAGGAGGAGAGGGAGGGAGAGGAGGAGGAGGAGGAGGATTGTGCGGACCTTGATGTGATCTGAGCTTAGTTGTTTTCTTGCAGACGTTTCATTACCCAACTAGGTAACATCACCAGGGCTAACAGTTGGGTAATGAGCAAGCAAACAAGTTCAGAGAGCACCAAGGACTATACTAGGATTATAGCTAAGAATAACATACTGGAGGTGTTTCAGCACATAGCAATGGATCCACAGTCTTGAAAATCCTCTCTGTTTTTATCCCAGATGTAACTATATTAAGATAAGTCTTGATCATACCCCTCTGATATTAAAAAAGGATCTTCTCCACTGACTTTATTTTAAAGCAATTTGTCTGTATCAATTGCATGAAAATAATTGGAAGTTGCAAATCCTTTCCCAATTCAGTGCTAATACCTGTGCCATAGACTTAAAGGTCCCCCAAAATGAGTTCAGTTTGGGGTGGCTACAATTTCATGTCCACCCAGATTTCTTGGTAACATACTGTATAGAAGTGGCTTGCCATAACCACCTTATTTTTCTTGTCATTGTATCCTAGGCTCTGGGATTACTTGATAGTCTCCTGTCCCATACTAACCAGGCCTGATCCTGGTTAGCTTCCAGGACCAGGTGGTTGTTAACTGGGCTTGTACTGCCTAAGTATCCCATTTGCAGATGATTAAACTACCAGTAAAGGAGAATATTTGTAGCTCACGGTTGAAATGAGGGGTCTGGTCCTTGGTGCCCTCTGAACTGGGTTGTTTTCTTGCAGACGTTTTATTACCCAAACTAGGGAACATCATCAGTGCTAGACAGTTTAGCACTGATGATGTTCCCTAGTTTGGTTAATGAACGTCTGCAAGAAAACAACCAAGCTCAGATGGTTACGCTGTGTGACATTAGTAGTAACAGTGGCTCAGTGGAGAATTATTCCATTCTCCTAATGGAATAATTAACTTAATAATGATTTATCCTAATCGCAGACGGCAATGTCAGTAAAGAGTTCACATTAGCCTTAAAAATGATGTTCCCTGGCCTATCCCCCCCCTCCAGTTGGAGACTGATGGAAGAAATTAATTTAATTTAATTAATTATTGAATGAAAAACTTACTGAATTTTGCATTACTGCAGTAAACTGATATGCAAACTTTCACAATTCGCACCCCTCTGATATTTGCCAGCAGTTTGTCATTCCATATTAGGGAAAAGCCTGAACAAAAATGTAGATAGCCTTGGAAATAATGTAAAAAATAAATTACATTTGGGTCAAGGGCTGGGCAAAACCGGATATTAAGCGAAATTTCGAGCAAATATGCCTGTCCTTGAGAAAATTGTACACAAATACATGTCAGTCTAATCTTTACTTTAAAAAAAAAAAATGAAACGAATATAAGAACGATGCAAACTGAACTGATGAATAAGAAAATGGAAGGAATGATCTGATTTGCAAAAATGAGAATGAAAGAGAGACCCTCATTGACAGATTGGTCTGTTCAAGCATTCTAGATAGGTTGTTCTGCAGTTCCAGTTCTGCACTCTCATAGTTCAGACTGGGGATGATGGGAGCTGCAGTCTGAACCATTCAGATGGGGCCAGTTAAGAGCCACTGCTTTCAAACGTTGCTTGTCTTCAAAGCCGAGAACATTTGAATATTGTCTTCAAAGCCAAGTGGATGGCCATGCTATGTGTCCCTCCTGTTTCAATATATTTACCGTGAACAGAGCAGGAATGACAGAACCTGGAATGTTCTTCCTGTTACAGACTCAGGAAGGAACAATTGTTTTGGCAAGAACATTTCACTCATTTATGAAATCAGCAGAGGTTGAAATTTAAGCATAATGCAAGCTAACCCGTCCCTTTATAGCGGATCTTTCTGAAGACGACAGTTCTTGCCTTAGATTTTTTGGGGGGAAGAACTATTCATTTGGCCTAGTAGAAATCCAGATGGCCCAGATGGAGCAAAGGTTGGCTGCTGTGTTGATGTGGTCCTCTTGGCAATTTGCAACCCAGTTCTAGTAGCCGTATTTTATGGGTGACCATTTGGGAGTGGGAATGAAGGGTGAAGTGATGATTCGAAGTGGATGAGTGTGCAGCTGAGTTTGCACTTATTTTATATGTACATTTCAATGAATTAGTTATGCCTCCTTCAAGCTGGTCTCACCACCTGGCAACTCAATGGACAGCTTATCGGTTTTTAAGGGGGAAACAATATGCTTTCTTCCAGGATGGATGGAACGGTGGAAGGGTGGAAGGATGGAAGGATGAAAGGATGGAAAGAAGGAAGGATGGAAGGAAGGAAGAATGGATGGATGAAAGAATGGAAGGAAGGAAGGAAGGAAGGAAGTATGGTAGGATAGAGAGACAGACAACGAGGATCTTGGACTTTCCTTGAGGTCTCAAGATTTTGTTTAGCTTTCTAAGACCAGTCATAAGCAACCTGCAATTTCTATTCAGCTGGTGAGATGAAGTTTCAAATATTTTCCAGGATGGATTGAAGGATGGAAAAATAAAAGGATGGAATGGTGGAAGGATGGAAGGATAAAAGGAAGGTTGAAAGCATGGAGGGATGAAAGGAAGGATGGAAGGAAGAAGGAAAGAAGGAAGGAACATAGGAAAGGAAAGGAAAGGAAAGATAGACACCCAGGGTTTTGGAATAGCTTTAAAATTTTGTTTTAGTAAATTGCTATCTAATCAACCAGCAATTTCTATTTAGCTAGAAATTTTTGGGATATGCAATATGATTTTCATGTATTTCCTGCTTCCTGACTGCATAAAGCCATCCCTTTGATTTTCAGTTATTCTGTCAAAGTTTGTTTCTAATAGTCAAAGAAGTTGATTTTTAGGAGCTCGTGGCTGCAGTTGATTTGTTCTTATTAAATTTTATAATGTGAAATTGGGGGAATTGGTTCCCTGTTAGTGGAACTTTAAAAAAATGAAGCGAATGCATAAAACATCCGCCTTGTTTAGTGATGAAAAGCTTGAGTTTCCCTTCCTGAATATTTTTAAAAATATCAATAATAATCTTTTGAAAAATTAAATATTCGCTGCTTTCAGTCTTGTATGAGTGCATATCTGAAGTCAAGTTACCCTTTCCACACATCTGTGAAATGTCAGCGGCTCAACTGGGCTTAAACCAAGATTAATTCATTGAGCAAATACCTGGAGCCAGTGGTTGGCTTGGACTTCAAGGCTAACAGAGATACTTACGTTGTAATTCAGCACTGGCTTAATATTTAGTGCCGGGGAATTCCTGGGATCAATGCCAGATCAGTGTGGGGAGGTGGAAGGGAAGAAGTGCCAGTTATAAGACTAATCCCAGCATTTTATTCATTTAGACAAGAAGGAGCTTGGGAGGAGATGGAGCCCACCGCTCTGGATCAACAGAACGATGTCTGATGCTTCTTTCAAATCACTGAATGCAGACTCGGGTTTCTATTTTACACCCTGATTCCCAAAAGTTCTTGATAATTATGGATTAATTAAACTGAGCCCAATCATAGATCATGTTTCAAATGGATGCTTATGTTGTTAAATTGTTTAGATTAATTTCATTGTGTGATTTGGAAGCCACCCAAATCCAGGAGACTCTGGGTGGTTTACTCCAAAGGTGCTTTTCCAAAAGGCAAGTGGACTTTCTTGCGGGTTTTTTTTCCCTTGAAAACATTTTGCTTCTCACCCAAGATGCTTCTTCGGTTCTTGGATGAGAAGCAAAATGTTTTCAAAGAAAAAAAACAACAGGGAAGTCCGCTTGACTTTTGGAAAAAAAAAACCTTTGGGACAAACACGACCCGGATGATTGAAAATCTCCACAGACATCTGGGTGGCTTATAACTCTCAATGCAAGAAACAATAAAAATAATAAAAGAACATAGATTGTAGGGAAAAAAAATACCAATCCATAACAAATTTAATCCCTATAAGGACTTGACACCCACTCTACCCTGAAGACTGAAGAAAAATAAAATAAAATAAAATAAAATAAAATAAAACAACAACAACAACAACAACAAGTTGGAAGGGACCTTGGAGGTCATCTAGTCTAACCCCCTGCTCAGGCAGGAAACCCTATACCATTTCAGACAAATGGCTGTCCAGTCTCTTCTTAAAAACTTCCAGTGTTGCAGCATTCACCGCTTCTGGAGGCGGGTTGTTCCACTGATTAATTGTTCTAACTGTCAGGAAATTTCTCCTTAGTTCCAGGTTGCTTCTCTCTTTGGTCAGTTTCCATCCGTTGCTTCTTCTCCTGCCTTCTGGTGCTTTGGAGAATAGCTTGACTCCCTCTTCTTTGTGGCAGCCCCTGAGACAATTGATCATCATCAATAGGGATCTCTGGGAGATTTTATTCCAGAGAGCAGGCATGGTTTATTGTGATTTCTATTGTTTGCTGGTACTGCATTCAGCTATTAAACATGCCTACTAAAGCACTTCAGAATGGGAGAGGAGGGACCTTATGAGACATGGAGTCTTATCCGTGTATGGAACAGACTGGGCTCCCATACAATCTTTCAATATTGTTCAGTGCTTTTTCACAAAATCCATTCTCAGTTTCATGTGGCAGGTGGTGATGGGCCTCCAGAAACATATCCACTTCTAACCTCTGTACTGTTGCCCAGAAGGTCCCACGAACATGGCAATGTAGCCGCCAAAGCTCCATTTGAAGGAAGGTTTACCTTTCTTGCAGAAGGAGGTTGATGTTGACCCCTACCAATTCCATGATTTTATGACTCTACAACATCCTACCAAAGAATTGAGAATTCAGCCATTCCCCTCTTCTACTAATCCTGTATTTCTCTTTCAACCACACAATATCATTGGAGAGATCCAACCTAGAACTAAGGAGAAATTCCCTGACAGTGAGAACAATCAACCAGTGGAACTGAACTGCCTTCAGAAGTTGTGGGTGCTCCATTCCTGGAGGCTTTGAAGAAGGGACTGGACAGCCACTTGTCTGGAAAGGTATAGGATCTCCTGCTTGAGCAGGGGGTTGGACAAGAAGACCTCCAAGATCCCTTCCAACTCTGTTATTCTGTTATTCTTTGGTAATTCTACATAAACCATGTAGGTCTCTTTCTCTCTCTCTTTCTCTCTCTGTCTCTGACTCTCTCTGTCTCTTTCTCTTGGTCTCTCTCTCTCTCTGTCCATCCCCCCCTCTCTCAAGAGTCTGCAACAAAGAAGGTTTATTTCTTCCCTCTCGCTCTTGTGAATACCTAGACCTGGGTCCCTGCAATTCTTGCTTTCTGGCATGTTACCTGCCCGGAGTTGAACAGCCTCTGAATTGCACAAACAAGCCACCTTAGTCCAGACGCAGCTGAGGATCGGGAGCAGCAGACCTATCCAAGACAGAGCAGCACATTAAGCTGGATTCACTCTGGTTTATTGAACTAATCCTAGATGGTAAGACCAGAAGGGTGGACTCGATGGCCAGGTGACAAGGTGAAGCTAATCTCACAGAACAGCAGCCACCCCTCACCCCCTCCCACCTTTTGGGCGCCAGGGACCGCTTCCGTGGAGGGAGGTTTCCCCGCGGACCGGAGGGGGCCTGGTTTCACGTGCTGCCTGCATCCCACAGAGGGGGCTTCGCTTGTTTGCGCGGCCCGGTTTCTGGCATGCCATGGACCGGAGGTTGGAATGGACATCTGGGTGATGTTGCTAGTCCCTGGCATCTATCTTTCCTCAGCCCAATGGATAGAATAAATCTGGGAAGTAGCTTTATAATTCCACTCAAACTGGGCTTCCTAGCCTCCCCCTCAAGACCTTCTTTCTCCTTAGTGGAAAGAAGGGGGAGAAAGAAGCTCTTGAGGGGGAGGCTAGGAAGCCCAGTTTGAGTGGAATTATAAAGCTACTTCCCAGATTTATTCCATCCATTGGGCTGAGGAAAGATAGATGCCAGGGACTAGCAACGTCATCCAGATGTCCATTCCACTTTATTCTTGGAGCACTTTCAAGGTCTTAATACGATCTCAGCCTCCCTGGTTTCACATCGCCGTAATTCACAACAGCCTCTGCAGCTTTGCAGACAGGAAGGGATGAGTCAACCCACTTGGTAACTGGCAGTACCATGCTATTTGCCGCCCTGTTCTTGGTGAGAGTGATTTTTGATCTGCAAGGCAAGTCTGTTGGCTGCCACCGCACTTCACCACCGTAGGAGAAACTGACAAAGGGTTCGTACTTATCAGATATTTCTCAAAACACCCTTTCCGGACTTTCCTGCCCTGCAATCTGAAGCTGGCTTTTTCACAGACGGAGGGGTAATGTTTACACATCTGGCTTTGAATATTTTTTCTTTCTTTGGGGGGGGGGAGACTTTTTTCTTCTTCTTTTGCTTTCTAAAGAAGAAAAGGGAAAGATCATTTCACACCGAGGGAGTGTTTCAGAGTGTTTAAAGAGGCTGACGTGGTACTTTTAGGAATCCGTGGATTACCCTACGAAGATTTTTTTTTTGCCAATTTCGACTAAGCACGGGGCCGACATAAGAGATAAGATAAGATAAGATAACCTTTATTGTCAATTTTTATACTGTGGGCACAACGGCTCACATCAAAAATGAAATTTAGTTGCCCGCTCTCAATGTGAAACACATACATGACACACACCTAAACATACTACGAACAACATATGTATAGACCCACATCCCTACTTATACGTAGCAAATAAGTATTAAATACTGTCCACCTTGAATATATAACGGAAGGAGGAAGCTTGAGAGTTCGCAAGGTTAATGCTGTATGGAATGAAACTATGGCTGAATCTGGATGTTCTGCTACGGATACCACGAAGCCTCCTCCCAGAAGGTAACAAGGAAAACAGGTCGTGAAGAGGGTGTGTAGTGTCCCAGATAATCTTACGGACCCTGCTCAAGCAACGCTTCTGTGCTATGTCCTGGATGGGAGGGAGGGAACTGCCAATGATCTTTTCGGCCATTCTCACCATTCTCTGCACCGCCTTCCTGTCTGAAACATGCCCTGGATATCTCCTTTTTTTAGCTGTGTTCTGATGATGTTGCCTCCCAGAATCCCTCAGCCAGCAAGGCGGGCTGGGGTATTCTGGGAGTTGAAGTGCCTGTATCTTAAGGTTGCCACGGTTGAGAAACCCTGAGATAAGGGATACCTCCACGATGCATTTGTAGTACCCAGATTTCTCTTTTTGCCCCCAGGGTCTAGAAATCTGCAAATCCATTTTTTTTCCTGCCTGCAATTAAGTCCTATGAATGATAGCAATAGCAACATCACTTAGACTTATATACCACTTCACAGTGCTTTACAGCCCTCTCTAAGTGGTTTACAAAGTCAGCCTACTGCCCCCAACAACCTGGGTCCTCATTTTACCAACTTCGGAAGGATGGAAGGCTGAGTCAACCTTGAGCCGGTCAGGATCGAACTGGCGGCAGTCAACAGAATCAGCCTGCAATACTACATTCTAACCACTGCACCACCACGGCTCTTGCAAGCCGTCTTCCAATCCTTGAAGGGCTGTTAGAGGGAAGAGGATTTCCCTTTACTCTCCATAGCATCTGAGGGCAGGACAAGAAGCAATAGGTGGAAGCTCATCAGAGGGAGATCCAACTGGAAATAAGGAGGAATTTCCTGACAGGGAGAATGATTAATCAACGGAACAGCTTGCTTCCCGGAATTGTGGGTGCTTACTTGCTGGAGGTTTACAAGAAGAGGGGTCTTTGGTGCTCTCTGAGCTGGCTTGCTTTCTTGCAGACATTGCATTACGCAAACTAGGTAACATCATCAGCGCTGATAATGTTACCTAGTTTGGGTAATGAAATGTCTGCGAGAAAACAAGCAAGCTCAGAGAGTACCAAGCACCCCTCATGTCAACCCTGAGCTACAATTATTCTCCTTTATTAGTTTAGAAGAAGAGTTTGGACAACTATTTCTCCAGGATGATATAAAGCAGGGGTAGGCAACCTTGGCTCTTTTATGACTCGTGGACTTCAACTCCCAGAATTCCTGAGCCAGCCATGCTGAGGGGAAAGGGAGAGGTTTCCAAGCTGAGCCATGCTGGCTCAGGAATTCTGGGAGTTGAAGTCCACGAGTCATAAAAGAGCCAAGGTTGCCTACCCCTGGACTAGAAGACCTCCACGGTCACTTCAAGCCCTATGATTCTAAGATTTCATTCCCACCCCGGAAGGTGATAGCCTTAAGGTGTCCAGAGCTCAACAGGTATTAAAATAGATTTCTTTCCCCTTCTCCTGACCCTGATTTGAAACAGAGACCATAAAGACAGGGTGGGATCAGAGAAGACAACCTACTGAATTTCTTTCAGTAGAATTTCCTGTTTGCTCAAAGGTGGGTAGAAACCAATTCCAACCAAGTAGGGGGGCAGCGGGACTCATAATTCTATCTCTTCCTCTTCGACTTGGCAAAAAAACCATCCTGAAAAACCATGTTTTTTCTTCAATTGTCAGAAAAAGAAAAGATGGCCAGCTTCCCTAGAGGAGGTTAGCATGCTCACCAAGATAATTTTCTGGTCTATCGTTCGGTAAGTTCTTCGTCCAAAAATAGCAGTAAGCCAAATTATCACGTCATGCAAAGGAGATTCATGTGGACAGAACATAAGATAAGATTTACACCACTCTGTTGTTAAGAGTTGATTTCACATGCTGGGCTGATTCATGCGCTCGGCTAATCTAGGTTAGTTTTAAGCGTGGACTATTCTTTTTTTTTCTTTTTTCTTTTGATGACTCAGTATGGAACCAGCCTGTTTGGTTAGTTTGTGGTTCAACGTTTCGTATCAGCTTAGAGCATGGGTTAAATTAGTAATGCCATTACACTTGCGTAATACCTCTGACACAATATAGGAGGTTTCCAGGGTTCCTGATGGTGCAAGAGATTCCAGATACTGGTGAGTATTCTTGGAAAGCAGTCGACGGTTGTGGCGTTCCTGACCTAGGATCCCATACTTTAATCTAGTTCACGTTTGTTGTGTTAATGTTGGTTAGTTTTACCCTTGGTAAACGTAATTGTGCCTGAGAGAGTTACAGCATAATAGAATAATAGGGTTGGAAGGGTCCTTGGGGGGTCTTCTAGTCCAGCCCCCTGATCAAGCAGGAAACCTTATACCATGTCAGACAAATGGTTGTCTAATCTCTTCTTAAAAACCGCCAGTGTTGGAGCATCCACAACTTAATTAATACCACTTTACAATGCCTTGGTAAGGCCACACTTGGAATACTGCATCCAGTTTTGGTCACCACGATGTAAAAAAGACGTTGAGACTCTAGAAAGAGTACAGAGAAGAGCAACAAAGATGATTAGGGGACTGGAGGCTAAAACATATAAGGAACGGTTGCCGGAATTGGGTATGTCTAGTTTAACGAAGAGAAGGACGAGGGGGGACATGATAGCAGTGTTCCAGTATCTCAGGGGTTGCCACAAAGAAGAGGGAGTCAAGCTATTCTCCAAAGCACCTGAAGGCAGAACAAGAAGCAACGGATGGAAACTAATCAAGGAGAGAAGCAACCTAGAACTAAGGAGAAACTTCCTGACAGTTAGAACAATTAACCAGTGGAACAACCTGCCTCCAGATAATAATTATTATTATCGAAACTCTTCTTAAAAACTTCCAGTGTTGGAGCATTTACAACTTCTGGAGGCAGGTTGTTCCACTGATTAATTGTTCTCACTGTCAGGAAATTTCTCCTTAGTTCCAGGTTGCTTCTCTCCTTGATGAGTTTCCATCCGTTGCTTCTTGTTCTGCCTTCAGGCGCTTTGGAGAATAGGTTGACCCCCCTCTTCTTTGTGGCAGCCTCTGAGCTGTGTGAACCCATCAGTTCAGATAGGGTCCAGGGTATTGTGAGAACTCATAAAATGAGTTAAGTCATTAACCAGGTTAACTTTGCTCTACAAGATAGTCCGTGAGGATTGATAGCGGCAGAGTTTTTCTGCAAATGGGATCTTGTGTGTCATAGGTTTGTGATCCCTGATCTAGGGCAAAGAGATGGTGTGAGGTGGCTGGTTTGTAAAGCAGAGAACTCCATTCCCTTTCACTAACGAATAAAAAGATCTGGCCCCATCTTTCCTTTACAATCAAAGGGCTTTGTTGCTCGGGAAGGCCGGTGGCATCATAACACACAGCATAGTACAACGCAATATAGAAAGCCAGAAGCAGAAAAAACTGGATAGCACCAGAACTTGTGAGACATGTTGCTCCAGAGGTGTGATTACTCCCTACGTTTGTCTCCTAGGGAGGTGTTTAAAACCATCTTGTTTTCAATGGACTTTTAGGCTCCATGATGATGGGGGGGGGGGGGAATCCATCAGTACTGCTATTGCGTATTTATTTATATCCTACTTTTATTATTTTTAAAAATAATTCAAGGTGGTGAACATACCTAATACTCCTTCCTCCTCCTTTCCCCCCCACAACAACAGTCCTGTGAGGTGGGTTGGACTGAGAGAGAGTGACTGGCCCAAAGTCACCCAGCTGGCTTTGATGTTTAAGGCTGGACTAGAACTCATTGTCACCATCTCCTGGTGATTGGCCCAAAGTCACCCTCATGGCTTTCATGCCTAAGGTGAGACTAGAACTCACAGTCTCCTGGTGATTGGCCCAAAGTCACCCTCATGGCTTTCATGCCTAAGGTGAGACTAGAACTCACAGTCTCCTGGTGATTGGCTCAAAGTCACCCAGCTGGTTTTCATGTCATGATTATGATGTTAATTTACCTGAATTGAGTCAAATCAAGCCAGAGGAATATTTCAAGCAAATAAAACAACTGTACTGCTTTAATGGCTTGTGATAATTCCATTTTCTAGTTTACTCATGTAGGCTGCCCCAGGTTAGGTTAGGGCTGGTTATAAATCTTGCAAATTCAATCAATAAATCAATCAACTTTCAGCACTGCAATCAATCAGCTAATTCATTCCTGGTTGTGACTTTCTGCACTGCCATTGTTCAATCAATCAGTCAATCAATCAATGGAAAATGGAAACGTCAGCCAGAAGGCTAGACTGGAATATTCAACATGCAAATTTATTCTAAGGGACTTCAGAGCAGGGTTTTTCAAACAATATTCCACAAAACTCTAGGGCTGCATGAAATCTGGTGGAGTTCCTGAAAGATAAGGGGAGAAAGAAATCACTCAAACGCCGTCAATTTTCTGTCACTAAAGCTTCATCTCTTGATTAGAATTCTGGAATTTTAATTTTTTTTAAAGCCAACAGGTTCCTTGGCTTGAAAAAGGTTGAAAAGCAATGTTCTCTGAGACCTGGCTCAAATACAGTAACTTTGAGAGGGACCTTGGAGTCCTAGTGGACGGTCACTTGACTATGAGCCAGCAGTGTGCAGCAGCAACCAAAAAAGCTAATACAATCCTGGGTTGTATAAACAGAGGCATAGAATCAAGATCACGTGAAGTATTAGTACCACTTTATAAAACCCTAGTAAGACCACACCTGGAATACTGCAGCCAATTTTGGTCATAATATCACAAAAAAGATGTTGAGAGTTTGGGAAAAATTCAGAGAAGAGCAAATAAGATGACCAAAGGCCTGGAGACCAAAACATACGAAGAACGGTTGCAGGACTTGGGTTTGGCTAGTCTAAAGAAAAGAAGAAATAGGGGAGACATGATAGCAGTATTCCAGTATCTGAGGGGCTGCCGCAAAGACGAGGGGGGTCACATTATTCTCCAAAGCACCAGAGGGAAGGACAAGAAACAATGGTTGGAAACTGATCAAAGAGAGAAGCAACCTGGAATTAAGAAGAAACTTCCTGACAGTGAGGACAATCAACCAGTGGAACAGCTTGCCTCCAGAAATTGTGGGCGCTCCATCACTGGAGATTTTCAAGAAGAGACTGGACAATCACCTGTCTGAGACGGTATAGGTTCTCCTGCTTGGGCAGGGGGCTGGGCTAGAAGATCTCCAAGGTCCCTTCCAGCTCTATTTTATTCTAAAATGTCACAAGCAGAAAAACAGTCATATCTTGCAAAGAGCTGGATCCTTTTTCCCATTTCACTGCTTTTGTATATATGTACGCAAGTGTGTTTTTAAAAACAGTCATATTTAGAATCCCTTTACACAGATTTTTTTTTTTGTAACAAGGTACTTGATTTTTATTACTCTAGCAAGGCAAACTTTGAATGGCTGTCCCTTCCACTGCTTGTGGTTCAGTCTCTGCTTAATTTCACAGAGGAGAAATATCAGGACTGAATCTTTCTAAATTACAGCTCCTCACCTGGATGGCCTATCCCATAATCCCATATTTGGTTGTACTGAGTCACGCTCACAATTTGCTAATCAAGACAGTTAAAGATTGAATAATTATATTCATTCAGCAATGGATGGAAACTAATCAAGGAGAGAACCAACCTAGAAATAAGGAGACATTTTCTGACAGAACAATTAGCCAGTGGAACAACCTGCCTCCAGAAGCTGTGGATGCTCCAACATTGGAGGTCTTTAAGAAGAGACTGGGCAACCATTTGTCTGAAATGGTATAGTTTCCTGCCTGACAGGGGGTGGGGCTAGAAGACCTCCAAGGTCCCTTCCAACTGTGTTATTCTCTTAGCATAATAAATTAGGTTATTTTTAACCTTGGTTAGACTATGCTAGTAGATGATTGTATCTTTTAAGAATCCATAACTTGCTTTCATTTAGTAAACCAAGTCAAATGTGGTGTGTCACAAGATGAGGACCATATACTGTACATCTTTTTAGAACTTATTTATTATTAAATTTATATACCATCCATTTTCGCCCTTGGGTGGCTTACACATTATAAAAAAAATAAATAAAAAAGTAATTAAAATATTAAAACTATGCAGGCTAAAAATGTAAAATTATAAAAAGAAACAAGACTAAGAGACAAACTAGCAAACAATTGTTTAGTAAAGCTTCTTCTATCACACTGTGAATTCCAGTGCAGGTTCCTGAGATTTCAAGCAGACATTTCCTGTGCCTGGGAAGTTCTAGAACAGGGGCGTTCAACCACGCCCACTTTAAGACTTGTGGACAAACTCCCAGAATGGCGGGTTGGGGAATTCTGGGAGTTGAAATCCACCAGTCTTAAAGTGGCCAAGGATGGACACTCCTGTTTTACGTGGTTGGAAAGCTGACAGTAACTTTCCATCTTTTTTCATTACAAATCATACATGGGGTGCCTTTGTTACGAAGGTAATCCATGCAGTAATCTGGATTACTGCAACATGCTCTACTTGGATGCTGCAATGGTCATAAGTGTGAAAAACTATCATGTTATTTTTTTCAGGGCCATTATAATTTTGAATGGTCACTAAATGAACTGTTGTAAGTTGAGGACTACCTGTAGTTTCTAAAATGATTTTATCTGTATTTTAATGTTTGATTGTGAGCTGCCCAGTTAATTGAAAGATGGGAGGGTCTGTCTGTCTGTCTGTCTGTCTGTCTGTCCGTCCGTCCGTGTATCTATCTGTCTGTCTGACTGTCTATCCATCCATCCATCCATCCATCCATCCATCCATCCATCCATCCATCCATCCATCCATCCATCCATCCATCCATCCATCCATCCATCCATCTATCTATCTATCTATCTATCTATCTATCTATCTATCTATCTATCTATCTATCTATCTATCTATCTATCTATCTATCTATCTATCTATCTATCTATCTATCTATCTATCTATCTATCTATCTATCTATCTATCTATCTATCTATCTATCTATCTTCTTAACCTCCCACCTCATTCTGGGTGTTGTAGAATTTAATCAATAAAATAAAAAATTAAAAGTGAGTAATTTAAGATTAAAAAATTAAAAAATGTTAAACATTATAAAAGTGCAAAAGGTGGAGAATTCCAGATTATATAGATATAAAAAACAAAATTAATATTGCATAATTAATATTATAATTAATATTAATAGAGCAGATATGACATAATGTGCAGACTTTGGTTGTCTTTAATCTCTGTGGCCTGGGGACTTATTATTATTACATTTATTTACCACCCATCTCTGGTTCAAGGTCACCTATCCTATGTTGGGACTTTTTGCTTCCATATTTCATAATTGTGACCATGGCAATTTTTTCCTAGTTGTGCCTGGGTCACACATTTGTGTTATACAGTGGTGAATAACCATATTGTGAGTCTCTTGGAGCCCCACAGATATTTTTTTTGGCTATTTGACTCCCCATGGTGGACACGAGTGTTAGGGCTGAAATGAAAGTTTATTTACCCCTAACTTTGAAAAAGGGGAAATGGGAAGATATTTCCCTCTCTCTCACCCCAGAAGAACGGATGGAAAAAATGATGGAGACAGCAGAAATAGCAAAATAGATTGCTTTAATTAGAGAAAAGAACACATCCAGCTTTGTTTTGACTTGCAAACCGTTTCTGGACTTTTTATCTTGAGACAGAAAAAATGTACTCTTAAGTTGTGCTGATTAATATAGTTTGTTGTCATAGAAATGGCCAGCATTTGTTAAATTGTAAAAAAGTAAAAATCCAGGTTATATTTTTTATTTTGTACTTGGCTGTACTGAAAAAAAAAAAAAAGAGAAGTTGATACCTTTTTTTCCTGTCTCCCTATACCAGGGGTAGGCAACCTTGGCTCTTTTATGACTCGTGGACTTCAACTCCCAGAATTCCTGAGCCAGCATGGCTCTGCTGGGAAACCTCTCCCTTTCCCCTCAGCATGGCTGGCTCAGGAATTCTGGGAGTTGAAGTCCACGAGTCATAAAAGAGCCAAAGTTGCCTATCTCTGCCTATACCTACACTCTCTTCCCCCTTTCATCCCCTTCCCTGCCTTTCCTATCACCTTTTCCCCATCTGTATTTTATATTATAATTTTAATAACATTAAAGGTGACAGAGATCAGGCTCCCCACTTTACATAATCCTACCACGCCCAAAGGAAGTATTCTTCCTGTTAAACAAAACCCCCTGCCAATCCTTCCCTTGCTAAAAAGAAGTATTGATTTTTGCCCCTAACAAAGGCAAAATGAAACTGGCTAAAGTTAGCAGAGATCCAGCCCAGTGCAATTATCTTAGGCACAGTTAGTTAGTCAGCACTAACAAAGAGACAGCAATACAACAGAGCAACGTTTACAATATTCCAGGGTCAATTCAGAATAGAGGCCTAATCCCATCAACGTTCCTTCCCTGGTTAACAGGAGAAAATGGCTTTTTGCAGCACTGCCGTTGGCTCTAAAGACAGTTTTGTCTAACAATAAAAGAACTCTCCTGAAACTTCTCCCATGTTCCTCATATCTTGACAGGAAATCAGTATTTGCAAGCATCCAAATTTTGATCACATGATCAAATAGGTGGGATTCAAATAGGTGAACAAACGGTTCTCTGTGTGGATGCCGCTTCTAGAAGTCCGTTCTGGGTCTGGGCAACAAACAAAAAAATTAGCTACTGGTTCTGCGGAACTGGTGCGAACTGGCTGAATCCCACCATTGTGTGTAAGTATGAGAAATGGTTCTAAGTCCCCCCCCTTTTTTTTAGTGCCATTGTAACTTTGAACTCACTCAATGAATAATTGTAAGTTGAGGACTACCTGGATCCACAATGGAAGAATAAATGATGAAGAGGATGGAAGTTACTGAGATGGCTAAATTGGCAGCTTTGATCAGAGAAAAGACACTCATTAAGATTAATGCCAGTTGGAAAGCCCTTGGAGTTTCTGCACAAAACAGATAGAAGCGAACTTGAATAGAATAGAATAGAGCTGGAAAGGACCTTGGAGGTCTTCTAGTCCAGCCCCCTGCTCAAGCAGGAGAATCTATACCATTTCAGACAAGTGACTGTCTAGCCTCTTCTTAAAAATCTCTAGTGATGGAAAGCCCACGATTTCTGGAGGCAAGCTGTTCCACTGGTTAATTGTCCTTACTGCCAGGAAGTTTCTCCTTAATTCCAGGTTGCTTCTCTCTTTGTTCAGTTTCCAACCATTGTTTCTTGTCCTGCCCTCTGGTGCTTTGGAGAATAGTTTGACCCCCTCTTATAATATAATAGATGGTTACAACTTATAACACATGGTTCTGATGAGTGTACAAAATTATAGATTATAGAAAAAGATTGAAGTTATGTTGTAAACATAGAGCAATCGTTTACATTTATACTTATCACTGCTGTAAAAAATAATAATTACAAGCTATATTTCTTTTTTCTTTCTTTTTTCCTGCACTTTTCGCTTTGTTCTTTCTTTTTTCATTCTTTTCTCTTAAATGTTATTTTTTATATTTCCGGTTTAAATTTTGAATACAATTCTAAGAAAAAAATTAGGATGTCATCACTGTGAGAACTCAATGGTACTATTCGTTATTGGGCTATGAGCCAGGTTCCCTAATGTCCAGAAGCTCTCACCAGCTGATCTTAACAAATGTTTAGGGTGGCGTTCAATACTATTTGAAATAAAACCCAACTGCTTAACAGAGACAGCTTGGTGTAGTGGTTAAAGCACCAGGCTAGAAATCAGGAGACTGTGAGTTCGAGTTCTACCTTAGGCATGAAAGCAGCTAGGTGCATTTAGGCCAGTCATTATCTCTCAGACCTAGGAAGCTGACGATGGCAAACCATTTTTAAAATCTTGCCAAGAAAACTCGGGGGATTAGTCTAGGTGGTCACCAGGAGTCAACACAGACACCTACGTACTGCTTGCTGTTGTTGTTGTTCAGTTGCTAAGCTATGTCTGACTCTTTGCAACCCCATGGACCATGGCATGCCGGCCCCCCCTGTCCTCCACTGTCTCCTGGAGTTTACTCAAATTCATGGAGGCACTAATCATGAAACTAGATCTTAGCTATTTGGAAACACAATCCAAAACCCAACATCATTTGAGAAGACCCTGATGCTTGGAAAATCGGAAGGCAATCAGCAAAGAGGCTGGCAGAAAAACAAGGCAGAAACTATCACCGAGGATACACCGGCTTGTAGAAGCAGCAGCTACTATGGGTAGTTGGTGGTCCTGGGGAAATGAAGTCTGTTGGATTACAGAGCTGAACATGACTGAAGGACTGAGCAATAAAAGGAATTACACTGAATGTCTTCTTGGAGATCCTTTCCTTGGGGATTTGGAATTGGCAAACTTTTACTTCATGCAGGTTATCTTCAAGAAGAAGAGTTATTTATTTATTATTTATTTATTATCCCACCTTTATTATTTTATAGGTAATTGAAGGGGGTAAACATATCTAATACTCCCTCCTCCTATTTTCCCTACAACAATAACCCTGTGAAGTGGCTTAGATTGAAAGAGAAGGACTCTCTCAAAATCATGCATGACTTTCCTGCCTAAGGTAGGACTAGAACTAGTCTCCTGGTGATTGACCTAAAGTCACCCACCCAGCTTTTATGCCTAACAGAGGACTAGAACTCCCAGTCTCCTGATGATTGGCCTAAAGTCACCCAACCAGCTTTTATGCCTAACAGAGGACTACAACTCCCAGTCTCCTGGTGATTGGCCCAAAGTCACCCAGCCAGCTTTTATGCCTAACAGAGGACTAGCACTCACAGTCTCCTAGTGATTGACCTAAAGTCACCCAGCTAGCTTTCATGCCTAAGGCAGCACTGGAACTCCCAGTCTCCTGCTTTCTAGCCTGGTGCCTTAACCACTAGACCAAACTGGCTCTCTAGTCATTGAAAGGCACGATTCAGGAAATATGCCTTTTGACCGACATTTATTTTTTCCAGAAAAATAACCCCCCATTTGATTTGTTTCCATTTTTGAGACCTTCATCAAAACTGCCTACCTTATTTTAATCAATGCATTACTGGAAGGCCTCCCCGCTCCCCTCCCCAGTTAGAGAGGCAGACAAAGTCACAACTATACAGCAAGGCACACATTCCCATGGAAGTTTCCACCCGAGAACCACACCTGTCTACAATCCCTGTTGCGTTGCGCTATTATCAGTGAACGGTATGGCGAAAGGGAGTCGTTCCTCAGCAATTTTTTTTTGTACCACAGATTTTGTTTTGTTTTCCTTTCTGAGGCAGAAGTCAAACAGAGTTATCTCAGGCCCTGTTGGTGCCTGTTTGCTTCTATCTGTTTGGAAATTAAGGCCAGCAAATAAAAAGCCAGGGTGACTTAAGAAATTGAATAGAGGTAGCTCTCGACCTACGACCACAATTGAGCCCCAAATTTCTCTTGGAAAGCCAGACAGTTGTTAAGTGAATTTTGCCCCATTTTACTAACTTTCTTGCCACAGTGGTTAAGTCAGGGGTCTTCAAACTTGGCCCTTTTATGACTTGTGGACTTCAACTCCCAGAATTCCTCAGCCAGGCATGCTGGCTGAGGAATTCTGGGAGTTGAAGTCCACAAGTCATAAAAGAGCCGAGTTTGAAGACCCCTGGGTTAAATGAATCACTGCAGTTCTGAAGTTAGTAACAAATTTGTTAAGTGAATCTGGCTTCCCTCATTGACTTTGCTTGTCAGAAGGTCACAAAAGGTTATCACATGACCCCGACATGGCAACGGTCATAAATATGAGACAATTGCCAAGCATACGAATTTTGATCACGTATCCGTGGGGATGCTGCAGTTATTAAATGTTGCCCCATTTTACGACCTTGCTTGCCACAGTAGTTAGATGAATCATGGCAGTTGTTAACTTAGTAACAGGGTAATTAAGTGAATCTGGCATCCCCATTGATTTTCCTTATCAGAAGGTTGCAAAAGGCGATCACATTATACCGGGACACTGCAACAGTCATAAATATCTGAGTCAGTTGCCAAGCGTGTTGATCATGTGACCATGGGGATGTTACATTGGACGTAAGTGTGAAAAACAGTCATAAGACACTTTTTTGAATGCCATTTTAAAATTAGAACAGTCACTAAACAAATAGTTGTAAGTCAAGGATTACCTGTATTTTATTTATATATACTGTATGTATGTATGTCTGGGTGTATACAGTATACACACACACACAGGTACACACACACAGATACACACACATATTGCATGACCTCTGTAGATGCCATATGCTAAATAAAAATAAATAAATTGCTTATGCTTAATAGGCAAATCTTGCCAAAATAAAACTATAACTGCCTAAGTTACTAGATATACACGAGAGAATCTAGGTTGTGAATGGGGAAAAAAGTAAGGTTCTACATTTAGGCAAGAAAAACCAAATGTACAGGTATAGTATAGGTGGTACCTTGCTCAATAGTAGTAACTGTGAGAGGGATCTTGGAGTCCTAGTGGACAATCACTTAAATATGAGCCAACCGTGTGCAACAGCTGCCAAAAAAGCCAACACAGTGCTAGGCTGCATTAACAGAGGGATAGAATCAAGGTCACGTGAAGTATTAATACCACTTTACAATGCCTTGGTAAGGCCACACTTGGAATACTGCATCCAGTTTTGGTCACCACAATGTAAAAAAGACGTTGAGACTCTAGAAAGAGTACAGAGAAGAGCAACAAAGATGATTAGGGGACTGGAGGCTAAAGCATATAAGGAACGGTTGCTGGAATTGGGTATGTCTAGTTTAATGAAAAGAAGGACTAGGGGTGACATGATAGCAATGCAATCATACTTCAGAGCTGGGAAGTATGATCTGGTTGGGGAATTCTGGGAGTTGAAGTTCACGCATCTTAAAGTTGCCAAGTTTGAAAAACACTGGTCTAGAATGACCTCTCAGTTGCCATCAAGTCCTTTTTTCGCATTCTTAGAATAGAATAAAATAACAGAGTTGGAAGGGATCTTGGAGGTCTTCTAGTCCAACCCCCTGCTCAGGCAGGAAACCCTATACCATTTCAGACAAATGATTGTCCAATCTCTTCTTAAAAAGTGTTGGAGCACCCACAGCTTCTGGAGGCAGGTTGTTCCACTGATTAATTGTTCTCACTGGCAGGAAATTTCTCCTTAGTTCCAGGTTGCTTCTCTCCTTGATTAGTTTCCATCCGTTGCTTCTTGTCCTGCCTTCTGGTGCTTTGGAGAAGAGCTTGACTCCCTCTTCTTTATGGCCTGACTCCCTGTCCTTCTTTCTTCTTTTTCGAAGTAAAGGGGCTGAAGTCTTTTCATAGGCAGCAACTTGGTGTTTCAAGCGCCTACTCTATAATTTAAATATCTTTTTGGTGTCACTGCTGTCCGATGACAGCACTGTTGCAGATGAGTTTTCATACTGCTGCGGTCAGCAATCTGGTATTTAATAACATTGGAGGATCAGTTTGGATCCTTTCAGTATTTTTACTATATGATGTTTAGGCAATAAGCTGTTCTGGTTACAATCACAAAAAAGAAGTCGGAATCGTCGCCATCACCTTCATCATCGTGCATGTTCCATAGATAAAAATAATCCAATATAAACATTCCCCAAATAAAACTGAAATGTTTTGCATATATATATATATAGTAAGCTTTTTAGAACAAATTATGAGCTGCCGGCTGATGAATTAATTTTTTGCAGATGAGCTCATCTTACTGTTGCAAACGGTGAAGGGCAATACTATATTTATTTATTTACTTGATTCAAAGCATATACAGGTAGCCCTCAGCTTACGGCCACAACTGAGTCCAAAATATTCTGTTGTTAAGTGAGACATTTGTTAAGTGAATTTTGCCCCATTTTACGACCTTTCTTGCCTCAGTTGTTAAGTGAATCACTGCAGTTGATAAGTTCGTAACCTGGTTGTTAAGTGAATCCGGTTTCCCCATTAATTTTGCTTGTTAAAAGGTGGCAAAAGGGGATCATATGGGCATAAGCATGAACCAGTTGCCAAGCGTCTGAATTTTGATCACGTGATCATGGGGCTGCTACAAAGGTCGTAAGTGTGAAAAACAGTCATGTCGCTGTTTCCAATGCTGCTGTAATTTCGAATGGTCACTAAATGAAGTGTTGTAAGTCGAGGACTACCTGTATTCCCCATTAAACTATTTACCTGTTTATTTATTTCAAAGATAGGTTCACCATCCAATTCCAAAATAACAGAATAACAAAGTTGGGAGGGCACCTCGGAGGTCTTCTAGTCCAACCTCTTACTCAGACAGGAAACCCTACCTGTGGGTGTGCCCATACACACAGATTGTAATGTGTTTGTTTCCAGAAGCTTAAGAGCTAAGAAATATCTTTATCTAAATAAATGTTACCCATATACGGTACATGGTAGGATCTAACCCACCCTAGTTTATATTCCAATGCTAAGCAGGATTGGGCTTGGTTAATTCTTGGATGGGACACCATCTGGGAACCCAGGCCAGTTAATCTAGAGAGCCAGTTTGGTCTAGTGCAGGGGTCCCCAACCCCCCATCCGTGGACCGGCACCGGGCCGTGGCATGCCAGAAACAGGTCCTCACAAACAAGCAAAGCCCTATCCGTGGGATGCAGACAGCACACAAAACCACGCACTCTCCGGTCCGTGGAAAAACCTCTCTCCACGGAACCGGTCACTGCTGCCCAAAAGGTTGGGGGCCTCTGGTCTAGTGGTTAAAGCACCAGGCTAGCAAGCTGCATTGATTATAAATGCGAGGATTGGTTGTAAGTCACTTTTTTCGGGCTGTTGTAACTTTGAATGGTCAGCCAAACAAATGGTTGTAAATTGAGGACTATCTGTACAGGTGAGCTTCACCCAAACATCTCGGCAGCAGGTGATAGGGTAATTTATTCCTGGCATATGGGACTCCAGATGCAGAGGAGAGAAGCAACCTAGAACTAAGGAGAAACTTCCTGACAGTTAGAACAATTAACCAGTGGAACAACCTGCCTCCAGAAGCTGTGGGTGCTCCAACACTGGAAGTTTTAAAGAAGAGACTGGATAGCCATTTGTCTGAAATAGTATACGGTTTCCTGCCTGAGCAGGGGGTTGGACTAGATGACCTCCAAGGTCCCTTCCAACTTTATTATTATTATTATTATTATTATTATTATTATTATTATTATTATTATTATTATTATTATTATTATTATTATTATTATTATTATTATTATTATTATTATTATTATTATTATTATTATTATTATTATTATTAAAGATTCGATACACAGATATATGAGGCTTCATGAGATGAAGTGGAATCTACAGGTAGTCCTCGACTTATGACCTCAACGGAGCCCAACATTTCCGTTGCTAAGTGAGACATTTGTTAAGTGAGCTTTGCCCCATTTTACGACCTTCCGTGCCACGGTTGTGAAGTGAATCACTGTATTTGTTAAGTTAGAAACACACGGTCGTTAAGCGAATCTGGCTTCTCCCTTTGACTTTGCTGGTCAGAAGGTTGCAAAAGGGATCACGTGACCCCCCCCGGGCCACTGCGACCGTCATAAATGTGAACCAGTTGCCCATCGTCTGAATTTTTGATCACGTGACTATGGGGAGGCTGCAATGGTTGTAAGTGTGAAAAACGGTCATGTCGCTTTTTTCAGTGCCGTTGTAACTTCAAACGGTCACTAAATGAACTGTTGTAAGCCGAGGACTACCTGGGGGTGGGTAAACATGCACCTTTGGTCAAAAGCTGTTCATCCAGGAAAACGTTTCCTTGGTCGCTGTTCCGAACAGGACACTTTCTTTAGCAACATAACAGGAACCTCAGTAGGTTTCACTGGAGTTAATAGCCACATTTAACATGCCGATGACAGATAACGCTTGCTAAATAATCAGAGCCAAATCTCCTTGTAATGCACCAGGGACAGTAATGGACGTGAACAAATTGCCCTTGTAATGGACAATTTGAAGGCGCTTTGCCAGTCTCCCCAAAGGTTGCCACTGAACTGAAACCTTTAATGCACCAGGAGGGGAAACAATTAAACAGACAGGGAGAAATAAAAGTGAACTGTATTTGAAAATAATGTGTTTAATTCTGATTCTCATTTACATTAAAATAGAATTGAATTCTGTGTAGGGTTTTTTTTTTTTTTCCTGGTGCTGAAAATTATTTTTTATCCTTTTTTAAAGATCTTGATTCCTCACATGTCTTCTCCTTCTCCTTCTCCTCCCCCTTCTCCTTCCTCCTTTTCACTTCCTTTTCCTTTTCCTCTTCCTCCTTCTCCTTCCTGTTCCCCTCCCCTCCTCCTCCTTTACCACTTCATGTGTCCAGGGAGATACAAAGTCCTGTTTCTTGCACTTCCGGGGGGGGGGGGGGGGCGCTCAACAATTGTTATTTAATGCTGTTGTATGTAGCATGTCTTTGATGTTATCTCTCCATCTTCTTCTGAGTCTGCCTCCTGTTCTTTGACCTTCTCCTCTTTTTGTCTCTGCCTTGTTACGGTAGGGAATCCCACCATAACTTCTCCAGTTGAGCAAACCACTTAACTTGCTGTCTCGGTATGTAGTTTAAGCAGGGGTGGGATTCAGCCAGTTCGCTCCAGTTTGGCAGAACCGGTAGCTAATTCTTTGTTGCCCAGGGCCCAGAATGGACTTCCGGAAGCGGCATCCGCACAGAGAGCCGGTTGTTCACCTATTTGAATCCCACCACTGAGTTTAAGATTGGTTTTATTCCAATCCTTTCTCTTCTGATTTCATGTTCTGATTTTAATCCCTTCTGGTCACTCCGACAACCTTTCCTCAAACATTTAATTTCCGCGGTGACTAACTTTCGCTTATGCTTTAATTGCAAGTGTCCCTGTTTGGCACTGATAACATAGGGTGGGGATGAACGTGTTTTGCATGCAATGCTTCTTTCTGCTAAATGGTACTGCTTTGTGTTGTAGGAGTGGGCTTAGCTGTCCCAATACTTGGTTAGCCTTACTGCATTGTATGTTGATCTCTTTGTCCATTTTTTTTTTACATCTTCAGGGAGACTGTTCTTAGGTATTTATTTGAACTCTGATATCTGTTTTAGTTTTGTCCTCTGTCTTACTAGCGTGCTGTGCAAAGGCTAAAGGTGGCCCCTGGGCTTCTCAAACATTTTCTCCTTACCCTATAAAAAGATGAAAGCGTCGCAGATGGCTGCCTGTGCAGGTTCTCAAGTCATCCAGGTCATGGTTGTCCCAAAAGAGTTTTTTTTTCAAAAGGCAACTGGGCTTGCTTAGTTCTTTCCTCGAAGACGTTTCGCTTCTCATTCAAGAAGCTTCTTCAGTTCTTACTGAAGAAACTTCTTGGAGGAGAAGCAAAATGTTTTCAAGGAAAAAAAACAAGAATGCCCAGTTGCCTTTTGAAAAAGCACCTTTGGGTATATGTCTATGGAGGTTCTCAACTCATCCAGGTCCTGGTTGTCCCAAAGGTGCTTTTTTTCCAAAAGGCAACTGGACTTTCCGGATTCTTTCCTTGAAGACGTTTCTCATCTCATCCAAGAATAGAATAGAATAGAATAGAATAGAATAGAATAGAATAGAATAGAATAGAATAGAATAGAATAGAATAGAATAGAATAGAGCTGGAAGGGACCTTGGAGGTCTTCTAGTCCAGCCCCCTGCTCGAGCAGGAGAACCTATATCATTTCACACAGGTGGATGTCCAGTCTCTTCTTAAAAACCTCTAGAGATGGAGTGCCCACGATTTCTGGAGGCAAGCTGTTCCACTGGTTGATTGTCCTCACTGTCAGGAAGTTTCTCCTTAGTTCCAGGTTGCTTCTCTCTTTGATCAGTTTCCAGCCATTGTTTCTCGTCCTTCCCTCTGGTGCTTTGGTGAACAACCTGTCCCCCTCTGCCTTGTGGCAGCCCCTCAGATACTGGAACACTGCTATCATGTCTCCCCTATTTCTTCTTTTCCTTAGACTAGCCAAACCCAAGTCCCGCAGCTGTTCTTCGTATGTTTTTGTCTCCAGGCCCCTGATCATCTTTGGATTTTTTTCCAAACTCTCAACATCTTTTTTGTGGTATGGTGACCAAAATTGGCTGCAGTATTCCAGGTGTGGTCTTACTAGGGCTTTATAAAGCAGTAACAGTACTTCTCGTGATCTTGATTCTATGCCTCTGTTTATACAAGCCAGTTCTGACTGAAGACCCTTCTTGGAATGGAAGCGAAAGGTCTTTAAGGAAAGAACCAAGAAAAGTCCAGTTGCCTTTTGAAAAAACAACAGCAACACCTTTGGGGCGATTCCAGATGGGTGTGGGCTGCAGAAGACAAGAGAACGGGCTCTCTTCTTAGCAACTAAACTGCTTTTTAAAATCTTACCACTGTCTACTGCAGGGATAGCTGCAGCCTGCAAATACATTCCTGATCTTAGCTTAGACAGCAAGGTCCCC
This sequence comes from Azemiops feae, assembly GCA_023970755.1. Taxonomy (NCBI): domain Eukaryota; kingdom Metazoa; phylum Chordata; class Lepidosauria; order Squamata; family Viperidae; genus Azemiops; species Azemiops feae. Next base: position 461,908 of record JALGBA010001158.1, read on the forward strand.
AGTGACCTCTCCTGCCTTCTCTCCAGCAAGCCTTGATCTGCTGGCCTCCTGCCTGGGAATTTGCATATTTTATGAGCCCTATGAACTTGTGTTTATGGTCATACCTAAGGCTCAACCTCAGCGGAAAAGTGAGCGGGTCGGTTTTCACTCATGGGTATCCTTGAGCGCCATCTTCAGGCTACCTGAGCGCACTGCTGTTGCCGTCAAAGAGCTGCTACAGATGTTTTTGTTTAAAATAAATAAATAATAATTCTGATTATTGAGACGGACAGAGGTGTATCAGAAAATGCCTTGGAAGAGAGAACTTGAAACGGGTATTTCACAACTCAGAAACAATTGCGATTTTTTGGGGAAAGAGATGTAGTTTAGTACCTGGAGGCATATGATTCTAAATCCCACCCGGGTATAAATCCAGGTAATACTTACTCAACTTACAACAGTTCATTTAGTGACTGTTCAGAGTTACAACGGCACTGAAAAAAAGCGACTTCTGATTACTTTTCACATTTACGACAGTTCCAGCTTCCCCACGGTCATATGTGATCATAATTCAGACACCTGACCACTGATTCATATTTAGGACGCTTGCAGTGTCCCGGGGGTCATGTGATCCCCTTGTGAGACCGTCTGACAACCAAAGTCAACGGGGAAGCCAGATTCATTTAACAACAGTGTTACTAATTTAACAGCTGCAAGGATCCACTTAAGAAAGTCCAGTTGCCTCTTGAAAAAGCACCTTTGGGACTTTGATTCACTTAACAACTGTGGCAAGGAAGGTCGTAAAATGGGGCAAAACTCACTTAACAACTGTCTCGCTTAGCAGCAGAAATTTTGAACTTTATTCCTTATTATCCCTTTAGGGCAGACATGTCAAACTTGCGACGTCATGTGACGTCGCGCAACGTATCGGACTGTTTTGCCATTGCTGGCAATGGGGTGGGTGTGGCTTCCACGTGACATGTCCGGCCTGCGGGCCAGCAGTTTGACACCCCTGCTTTAGGGGCTTAAGGGAGTGGACACAGCAGTTCAGTTTAATTTCCCCTTCAACAAGGATCTTTTGTTTATTTAGAAATGTATTAATACTAGGTCATAGCTTGAGGGAATAGAGAAGGAATTTTTAAGGAATTATTGAACTATTTATGTTTGATTATATTGTTTTTTCTCTTTGGATGATTGACCACCCTATCTCCACGTGGATTCTTAAAGCACTTTGATGTAAAACCAAAAAATACCAATAAAACTTGTGTATAAAAAAAAACACACAAGGATCTTTTGTGTTAGTTCAGCTGAGTTACTGATTTAGCAGGTGAGCGTCTACCTCAGGGGTCTTCAAACCTGGCCCTTTTATGACTTGTGGACTTCAACTCCCAGAATTCCTCAGCCAGGCACGCTGGCTGAGGAATTCTGGGAGTTGAAGTCCACAAGTCATAAAAGGGCCAAGTTTGAAGACCCCTGGTCTACCTGGCTGAAAATGAATCTGAACTTCCAGAATTAGGATCCCCATCCTAATATATCATTTAAACCATGACAGATAATCCTCAGCTTGCAACCTTTCAATTAGCGATTGTTCAGAGTTACATTGGCACTAAAAAAAAAGAAAAAAAAGAACTTACAAGTGAATTTCCTGCTTACCCTATCACAGCATCCCCATAATCACATGATCAAAATTGGGAGGTTTGGCAACTGGCATGTATTTAGGACTGTTGCAGCATCCTGGGGTCATGTGACTGTCCCTTGTGGCCTTCCTAGCTGGCTTCTGACAAGCAAGGTCAATGGGAGAAGCTGGATTCACTTCATGACCGCCTGATTTGCTTAACTGATTTGCTTAACAACTGTAGCAAAAAATGTTGTAAAAGATTCAGGCAAGATTCAGGCTTGCTTAGCGATGGAATGTCTGCTCCTGATTCTGTTGTACATTGAGGACTACCTGTAGGCGTTTCAGCTGGGTTCACATAACAGCTGGATATGTTATGTTGTGTGTTTCCCAGAGGTGCATGGCTTCCGTTTTCCATTTTAATTGCAAGCTACCCATTGTTGTCTGGAATCACGAGGCTTGTATATCTAAATAAACACATAAACAGAGTAAAGTTAAATCTTGATGGTGAAACAGAGTGCTTCTATTCACATCCCACCGAATCACCCAACCCAATAAATCACATTATACTTCAATGTGCTATTATCTGCTTCATGTATCTCAGTAAAACAATATTTGGGTTCCTATCAAGTGCTGACAACTACCCAAGTTGACCTTGACAAGCCACGTAAAAACTACTATAACAACCGCTGTAACGCCAGAAGTAAGAATTCTGCCCTGAGCAACAGGATTTAACCGTAGAATTATGGGGTCATCGTAAATCAACAGAGCCCTGCAAAGGCTTAAAAATGCCTGAACGTCTGATTTATTTTACTTTACTTGCTAATGAGCCTGAGGATGTATTGGAACGGGCTTGGTCAGCCCTTAAAAAAAAACGAAAGCCAACAAAATAATAGAAACCATTTTAAATAAAACAAAAGCAGCACTTTTTTTTCTCTCTCCTTAGTTTAAGAAAATATAGGGCCACCTGAACTGGGAAAAATAGAATCTGCGTGAAAGATTTTCTTAGCAAGATGTTGTGCTACAAGGACAACATAGGACACCCCTACAGGTGGTCCTTGACTTACAACAGTTCATTTAGTGACCGTTCAAAGTTACGAGACTGAACATTTCTCTTGCTAAGTGAGGCATTTGTTAGCTGAATTCTGTCCCATTTTATGACCTTTCTTGCCACAGTTGTTAATTGAATCACGGTAGGTGTTAAGTCAGTAACACAATTGTTAAGTGAATCTGATTCCCCCCCCCCCCCCGGCTTTGCTGGTGACCATCCTAAACACAAACCAGTTGCCAAGCATCCAAATTTATTTATTTTTTAAAGAAAATTTTATTGATTTTCTAGTTTTACATTTAAACATTTAAAAAGCAACGTGGCGGCTGAGTTAATCGATAATTCAATAACGTAAAAGTATCTTTAGTACAGATCTCAAACTATTACATTAAATATTTCCTCTCTTTTCCCCTAGTATTTACTGTCTCATATTTAAACGAATACAATTCTTATTATATCGATTAAATAAAAATAACTTTCCTACATTTATCAATAGTTTTTAGTTTATACATATCCTAGTTATTTTAACATTTAATCTTCATAGACAATCAATGTCCTAATTAGTTTTTCCCAATTTTTAGCTTCCCATTAATATTTAAATTTAACGTTTAATATTTATAATTTCCAAATTTTAAATAACCCCAATTCCCTTTATCACAATTCATCACAAGATCTAATGTTCAGGATACACGTCTTTACCTATTTGAATTCTCACCATCTTACATCAACTAATTAATAATACAATAGAACATTCTTATTTTCTGTTAATTTCCAAATATCTTAAATTTAGTAACCAAAACTTCTCTTATTTCATCCAAATTTTGATCACGTGACTATGGGGAATGCCGCAATAGTCATAAGTGTGAAAAATGTTTGTTCAGTGCTGTTGTAACTTTGACCGGTCACTAAATGAACTGTTGTAAGTTGAGGATGACCTATAACAATGATGGCGAACCTTTTAGAGACCGAGTGCCCAAACTGCAACCCCAAACCCACTTATGTATCATTGGGTGCCGGGTGGGCGTGGCCCATTGGGTGGGCGTGGCCCATTGGGTGGGCGTGGCCCATTGGGTGGGCGTGGCTGCGGTGGTAATGGAAGACTGGGTGGGACTAAAAAGTTCAATCAATCAATTCCAACTTTGCGAGATTTTTTTTTTTTCCCGCGAGAAGTTGAAATTTATTGTTTGATTGAACCTTTTTTTTTTTGCACACGGCGGCGGAGGCCTAAAGCGAAAAGGTATAAAACCCAGCTGAAGGCCTAGGACTGGGGCGACGGTGCGCGTGCCCACAGAGAGGGCTCTGCGTGCCATCTGTGGTATGCGTGCCATAGGTTCGCCACCACGGAATAATTCCTATAATGGAATTGCATTCTAAGTAAGGCCGGAGTGGCCTGCTTCCAATTATCTATTATTCTATGTGTCTAATCATTAAAGTTAAATGATAGTGAAAAATCTAGCAAAAAGCCTTTCAGGAATGCAAATTGAAGTCATTATCTTTAGTGGAGCTAGCAATAGAATTCATGCCAACAGAATCCAATAGCTGAACCTTTAGATTGTTGGTATAAATAACAGCAAATAAAATGACCCTGCAAAACATTGGATTACATGATTTATGTGCCTAAGTAAATGCTTGTGGGTCTTACGAAGGAGCTGTCCACCAGACTGAGCCATGATTATCAATAGACTTAATGCCTTTGGGAAACCAATTCTGGAATTTAGAAACCATATTATGATTTAAGCTAGGGATATCCGACCTTGACAACTTTAAGACCTGTGGACTTCAACTCCCAGAATTCCCCAGCCAGCATAGCTGGCTGGGGAATTCTAGGAGCTGAAGTCCACAAGTCTTAAAGTTGCCAAAGTTGGATATCCCTAGCTTAAATCATAATATGGTTTCTAAATACCAGAATTTGGGAAATAAATAGCTGGCTGGGGAATTCTGGGAGCTGAAGTCCACAGGTCGTAAATTTGCCAACGTTGGACATCTCTGATTTAGGCAATCCCACAGCTGGCTTTCTCTTAAAGTTTTGGAAACCTCAGGATGGTTTGCAAATCAATATTTCCATCGGATCCATGGCCCAATGGGCTTGCATTTCAATTAATGGGAGATCAAAGGATTGCCTGTGTGATTGATCCCAGGAGAAGCTAAGGTTTGATACCCCCAGAGACTATTTCTGCACAAGATGGGAGTCCTAGTACTGCTGATGTTACCAAGTTTGGGGAATGAAACGTCTGCAAGAAAACAACCAAGCTCAGAGGGCACTAAAGACCCCTCATTTCAACTCCGAGGCTGCAAATATTCTCCTTTATTGGTGCACAAGATGTTTCTAACTTAGAATCATAGAATAATATGAGTGGGAAGGGATCTTGGAGGTCTTCTAGTCCAATCCCCTGCTCAGGCAGGAAACCCTATACCATTTCAGTCAAACGGCTGTCCAGTCTCTTCTTACAAACCTCCAGTGTTGGAGCACCCACAACCTCTGGAGGTAAGGACTGCCATCTGTCAGAAATGGTGTAGGGTCTCCTGCTTGGGTGGGGGGTTGGACTAGATGACCTACAACAGACATGTCAAACTCGCGACGTCACGTGACATCGTGCAACGTATCGGAGCTTTTCCCCCATTGCCGGCAATGGGGTGGGTGCGGTTTCCTGGTGATGCGTCCGGCCCATGGGCCAGCAGTTTGACACCCTTGACCTACAAGGTCCCTTCCAGCTCTATTCTGTTCTGTTCTGTTCTGTTCTGTTCTGTTCCGTTCCATTCCATATCCTGTCCTGTCCTGTCCTGTCATATTCTATTCTATTCTATTCTATTCTATTCTATTCTATTCTATTCTATTCTATTCTATTCTATTCTATTCTATTCTATTCTATTCTATTCTCTATAAAGATTCTATTCTCTATAAAGATTCTATTCTATTCTATTCTATTCTCTATAAAGATTCTATTCTATTCTATTCTATTCTATTCTATTCTATTCTATTCTATTCTATTCTATTCTATTCTATTCTATTCTATTCTTTCCACTGATTAGTTGTTCTCACTGTCAGGAAATCCCCCCTTCGTTCTGGGTTGGCTCTCCCGCTGAGGAGTTTCCACACATCGCTTCTTGTCCTGCCTTCAGGTATTATGGAGAATAAACTGATGCCCTCTTCCCTGTGACAGCCCTTGGAAGGTGCTGTTATGTCTCCTCTGAGCCCCCTCTTCCCTCTAATAACCTCACAAGCTTTGGAAGATGCTATCGGGTGTTAGGCTAAACATACCTAGTTCCCTTAACCATTCATCCTACAACTTAGCCTCCAAGCCCTTATCACCTTTGTTGCTCTTCTCTGCACACTTTCTAGGATCTCAGCACTTATTCTCCATCGTGACCACTTATAATAATAATAGTAAAGTTGGAAGGGACCTTGGAGGTCATCTAGTCCAACCCCCTGCTCAGGCAGGAAACCCTACACCATTTCGGACAAATGGCTGTCCAGTCTCTTCTTAAAAACTTCCAGTGTTGGAGCATTCACCGCTTCTGGAGGCAGGTTGTTCTAATTGTTCTAACTGTCTAACTTGGTTTATTTAGTTCTCACCATGAGCATTTCAGCTGTGGATGATGCGGTAAAACTCCTGCGCGTGGCCTAAATGATGTGGGAATGAGTATTAAAGATCATGGCTTAAAGGCACTGCAACCAGACTTGCTAAACTGCATAATATTGCCAAACGTGTTGATCCAACGCTGACTTTCCTATTTTTTTTTTTTTACTTTTCTGACCAACGTTTCACACAAAGATGAGCTCCAGTTTCTCCCCAGACAAGGCTGATCATAAGGGAGACTCATATGTTCAGAACTAACAATTTAAGGCAGGGGCCTTCAAACTCGGCCCTTTTATGACTCGTGGACTTCAACTCCCAGAATTCCTCAGCCAGGCACGTTGGCTGAGGAATTCTGGGAGTTGAACTCCACGAGTCATAAAAGGGCCGAGTTTGAAGGCCCCTGATTTAAGGGTTCAGTATTCGATGTGGCAATGATGCTTGTCTCATCAAACAATATAGTCATAATGTTTTATTGAAATGGCTGATGTTTCTGTGCCTCATCCTCTTCCTCTTCCTCCTCCAGACGTGGGCGTAAAATGCACCAGGTTTTTGGCTTCAAGAAATCCATACCTATCGAGCTATAAAGGCAAACCTGAGTAATCTTGTCTCTTCTGGGGGCTTTATGGCATTATAAAATATGTTTTATGTCCCAATCAGTGGCAACAATTTATGAACAGAACAGCTCCGTAAGTTGTAACATCTGACTATGTATTTTAATATGGTTTGAGCAAACGGCGAAGCCGGGGAAGACTCTTGATCTCGCCCGCTTATGCAAAATCAGTAGTAATGTATCAAGATTGATGGCTTATTTTATCTCGATGGGTTTTCCAGAGAGAGATATTTTATGGGTAATATAGACAATAACTGGTTGGCTTAAAGAGCACTATTGATTGGATTGTGCTGTTGCCTTCTCGCGTTCTGCGATCACAACACCAAGAATTCCCAACTATTTTTATTTTGGTGAAATAATATCCATAGACCCCCCCTACTAGTTCTAAAAAAAACCCCTTTTACACACATAGCTGATTTCCACAGATAGTCACTTAAGAGGAAGACTGCAGCCTAATGCAAAAATGACCACTTACTACGTCTCGACTTATGACATGTTGCTTAGTGACTGTTTGAAGTTATGACAGACCTCCGACTTGGTCCTTTAGGCAAGAAAGACCCTCAACTCCAGTGAAAGGCACATTTTACTAAAAGCCAAGTGGTTTACACTAGGGTTTCCTGCTTGAGCAGAGGGTTGGACTAGAAGACCTCCAAGGTCCCTTCCAGCTCTATTATTCTATTCTGTTCTATTCTGTTCTGTTCTGTTCATTTGCATAACAGCAAACCTATTTAACCAGAAAAACCACAAATCAAAGTTTCATTTTCCCCCCCACCTCACGCACAAAGCCCAAAAGCGGTTTCCACATACCGTAGAAACAAAATTAATTGTATGCTTTTCTTTAATTGAAGCAACCAAAAATAGATCTCTGGTCTCTTGAAGAGAAAAGTAACACCAGGAAGAGTGCCAAGGCTTCAGGATCATCATGTACCAACCACCCCACTGAGCTAAGGCTGTCTGGTGCAAAATGTAATAAAGCTTTATGACCAGGTAGGGGTGGGACAGAACTGCACCGATTCATACAGTAGAGAGCACAATTCATGTAGTAATTCCACAGCACCTTAATAATTGTCATCCCAGGAAGGCAGATAATGAGATGCAAAATTGCAGAGACAGCATAAATCATGGCGGGCCTGATCAGGGTTAATCATGCTTCCGCTTCATGTAGTGCTGTAGGAATTGCTCCGGAGTTCTGCATCCAGGCTCCATTATTTTGAACGCTTACTCAGATCTATGGAGGAAATAGGTTGGTGGATACAGTGCTGTATCCTGAAAGGGAACAAATCCCAGCCCATCATGGAATGGCAGATGGATTAGGATCAGTGATAATAATAATAATAATAATAATAATAATAATAATAATAATAATAATAATAATAATAATAATAATAATAATAATAATAATAATAATAATAATAATAATAATAATAATAATAATAATAATAATAAAGTGGAAGGGACCTTGGAGGTCATCGAGTCCAACCCCCTGCTCAGGCAGGAAACCCTTTCAGACAAAATGGCTGTCCTCTCTTCTTAAAAACTTCCACTGTTGGAGCATTCACAGCTTCTGGAGGCAGGTTGTTCCACTGGTTAATTGTCCTAACTGTCAGGAAAATTCACCTCAGTTCTAGGTTGCTTCTCTCCTTGACTAGTTTCCATCCATTACTTCTTGTCTTGCCCTCAGCGCCTTGGAAAATAGCTTGACTCCCTCTCTTTGTGGCAACCCCTGAGATATTGGAACACTGCTATCATGTCCCCCTAGTCCTTCTTTTCATTAAACTAGACATACCCAATTCCAGCAAACGTTCCTGATATGCTTTAGCCTCCAGTCCTCTAATCATCTTTGTTGCCCTTCTCTGCACTCTTTCTAGAGTCTCAACATCTTTTTTACATCATGGTGACCAAAACTGGATGCAGTATTCCAAGTGTGGCCTTACCAAGGCATTGTAAAGTGGTATTAATACTTCACGTGATCTTGATTCTATCCCTCTGTTAATGCAGCCCAGCACTGTGTTGGCTTTTTTGGCAGCTGCAGCACACTGCTGGCTCATATTTAAGTGATTGTCCACTAGGACTCCAAACCTTTAAGAGACCGAGTGCCCAAACTGCAACCCAAAACCCACTTATGTATTGTCGGGTGCCGGGTGGGTGTGGCCCATTGGGTGGGTGTGGCCCATTGGGTGGGCGTGGCTTCCGTGGTAATGGCAGATTGGGTGGGACTAAAAAGTTCAATTAATCAATTCCAACTTTGCAAGATCTTTTTTTTCCCGTGGGAAGTTGAAATTGATTGATTGATTGAACTTTTTTTTTTTTGCACACGGCGGCGGAGGCCTAAAGCGAAAAGGTTTTATAAAACCCAGCTAAAGGCCTAGGACTGGGGCGACGGCATGGGTGCCCACAGAGAGGGCTCTGCGTGCCACCTGTGGTACGCGTGCCATAGGTTCGCCACCACGGGATTAGGTACTCAGTACAGGTAATCCTTGACTTACAATCATTTGTTTAGTGACTGTTCGAAGTTACAGTGGCACTGAAAAAAGTGACTTATGACCGTTTTTGATGTGTAGCATCCTCATGGTCACGTGATCAAACTTTGGATGCTTGGCAGCTGACTCAGATTTATGACAGTTGCAATGTTCCCTGGGGTCATGTGGTCACCTTTTGTGACCTTCTGACAAGCAAAGTGTCATGGTTCCGACAGATGAAACTCTTCAAAAGAACTTTGAGGCATTATTTACCTTAAAGAATCTTTATTTTGAGTAGCATAACATCAGCAGTGCATAATCGAAGCCAAAAACTGAATTCCCCTCCCCTGAGCACATAGTATCAAAGAACAATTCCCTCCTCTAATTAACAGTCATAAATCACATTCCCCAATTAGCTTGAAGCACAGGCTTCCTCTCCAGTTCTCCAGCCTGCCAAATCCTTATCAGCTCTGGTTACAATAACCTTGTTTCTCACACTAGGTTTAGTGTTGTTATGTCTAGCTGGACTCTCGTTCACATCCCCCCTCCCAGCATCATCTAACTCTAAAAGCAAAAGGAAAAAGATGGCTACATTTCCATCTGTTGTCAATGCAAAAACATCCGATGTTAGCAGCGTTGACACAAAGTCAATGGGGAAGCCAGATTGACTTAACAACCCTGTTATTTGGAGCCGTAGCGGTGCAGTGATTGGAACGCAGTATTGCGGGCAAACTCTGCCCACAGTCTGGAGTTCGATCTTGATCGGGCTGGCGGTTGACTCAGCCTTCCATCCTTCCGAGGTCGGTAAAATGAGGACCCCAGATTGTTGGGGAAAAGATGTTGACTCTGTAAACTGCTCAGAGAGGGCTGTAAAGCACTGTGAAGCGGTATATAAGTTCAGGTGCTGTTGCTATTGCAACCAACTTAACAACTGCAGTGATTTGCTTAAGAACTTTGGCAAGAAAGGTGGTTAAATGGAGCAAAATTCACTTAACAACTGTCTTGCTTGGCAACAGAAGTTTTGAGCTCAGTTGTGGCTGTAAGTCAAGGGCTATCTTTAATTAGTCCTGGATGGGGAATCCCTGCTTATTGTCATTCCTGCCTTATTGTATGCTTACACAATTTGAGAAATTAGGGCAATCCCCCCACTCCAAATTGCCTAGAGGTCATCTAAGTTCACCCAATCTCTTCCTCCTGGTTTCTTTAGCAACATTTGATTAGGACTCTCGGAAAAGACTCTCTAGGGAAGATAACAGATAACAGACATAGCACTTAAAGGGGGAAAAATATGCCAAGAAGTGTCTTGTTAGAGTGATAGCACCCAAGGGAGACTCTAGAATTGCTACAAATTAGAAAGGAGGCAGAAATTCCTTCCATAAAGCAATGGGTGGAGGAAAACGTTGTTTCCATGAAGAATGAGAAGATAACGCAACGTCTCCTTGGTTTTTCCACTGGATGGTTCAAACTCACAATCCAGTGCTTCCCAAACTGATTATCCTGGATTTTTGCCTCTCTAACTCTGCCCCCCCCCACCCTGAATGAACAAAGTGTGGTCTTCTAAAACAACAACAACAACAACACGTACTCATGGTTTTCCAAGACTTCTGGACTTCAGAAGTGCTTTTGCGGAAAGGGGAACTTCTCAACAGCTTTGTGATTGGGAGACATGCTGGTAGCAACGGGTGGAAACTAATCAAGGAGAGAAGCAACCTGGAACTGAGGAGAAACTTCCTGACAGTTAGAACAATTAACCCGTGGAACAACCTGCCTCTAGAAGTGGTGAATGCTCCAACACTGGAAGTTTTTAAGAAGAGACTGGACAGCCATTTGTCTGAAATGGTATAGGGGGCTGGACTAGATGACCTCCAAGGTCTCTTCCAACATTATTATTATTATTATTATTATTATTATTATTATTATTATTATTATTATTATTATTATTATTATTATTATTATTATTATTATTATTATTATTATTATTATTATTATTATCTTTTATTCATTAAACATGAACCTCAGTCAACTGAACATTCAAATTGGCTGGCGCTGATGGTTGACACGGGTTGCTGCCAGCATCCTAGGTGTCAACCAGGTACCTTCTTAAAATATAAGATGTTCCGAGTAGCGCAGTTTTTTGTAACATTGCTGGAGTTATTGCAGGAAGCTGCAGTTTCTTGATGTGTTTTGCAAAGTTTTTGGACATAGTTCCCAGTGCCCCGATGACAATGGGTACCACTGTTACACGTTTCATCCATAATCGCGCAGTTTCGATGGCCAGGTCGCGATATTTTGTAATGTTTTCCAGTTCTTTTTCTTCGACTCTGGCATTTCCTGGTACAGCGATATCAATCAGCCGTACGCTTCGGTTCTCTACAACTGCGATATCCGGCATATTGTGTTCCAAATGGCGATCTGCCTGTATTCGAAAGTCCCACAAGATCTTCACCCTCTCATTCTCAACAACTTTTTCCACCCTGTGTTCCCACGACTTTTCGGACACAGGCAAGTCGTATTTTTTACACAATGCCCAGTGGATTAATTTAGCAACTCGAGCATGTCTAGATTTGTAATCAGTTTGTGCGATTATTATTATTATTATTATTATTATTATTATTATTATTATTATTATTATTATTATTATTATTATTATTATTATTATTATTATTATTATTATTATTATTATTATAGTCCTCGACTTACGACCACGTCAAAAAGGGGTGCGGCTTTGATGAAAGATGGAGGCTGTCAGTTTGACTCTGTGCATGCCTCTGAGCTGATAGACTTCGGAAGAACTTTCATGATTGAACTGTCCGTGTTTTATTAGTTGCTCTCTTAATTTTTCACTACGCCTTTTGAATATTTGTGCTGTTCTTCTATTTAAATTGCCCCTTTATTTTCTGCGACACATTCCCGGGAAAATTAAATGCATTTGCAGAACTGTTGCAATGACAATAAACAAAATTTAGTGGCTTGTCAGCTTTCTTCCCACATTGCTTTTGCCAGACGGCACTGAATACTTTTAAAAGATACAGGAGTAAAGATGTTTTTCAATGGAGGTCCATTTTTGGGATTACATGGGCATGCCTTTAGTCCATAGCTTTAGTCACAAAATCTTGTCATTGACTTCTTCCAGAATGTTTTTTCAACTGCCTAGTCCAGGGGTAGGCAACCTTGGCTCTTTTATGACTCGTGGACTTCAACTCCCAGAATTCCTGAGCCAGCCATGCTGAGGAGAAATGGAGAGGTTTCCATGCTGAGCCATGCTGGCTCAGGAATTCTGGGAGTTGACGTCCACGAGTCATAAAAGAGCCAAGGTTGCCTACCCCTGGCCTAGTCTAATCTACAATCCTAGGCTCTCCTTGAGGCCTCCTATCCAGGTCTCACTTTGGGTCTCAGGGGTGTACACAACGTAGGATGAAAGAAAGGTCAAAATGGCAGCCACAGTGTACAATCGAAGCTCGGCCTGTTTTTTATGCCTCACAAATTTTGAAAAAAATAGGTAGAGATTCAATTTCACTGTTGTGACTGCCACCTTTTAACCACACATTGTGGACACACTTGCCTTTCTTAGCTTCTGAATACAAACTTGGTCAGCCAGATTTGTCCAACGGCGGATAAATTTTACAAGTTTAAAAATTTTCTGAGCTGTGCATACTCAGAAGACAAACTAGTTCTGAACACATGGGATCAGGTTCAGAACACATTTTTTTAAAAAAAAACATGCCTTTAGCATAGCTCATTAAAGCAGCCACATCTGTTTTCCAAATGAATTAAAATTAATTCACATAATTCAAACTAACTTAAAATATTTTCTGCTTGGCCAGTACTTTGAATCAGCATTCTCACTCCATGCCACAGAGCTTGTGGACTGTAAGAGTTGTGCAGGCTTGGGAAATAGTTCAGACGAAGTGGTTCTGAACGCATAGGAGCAGGTTGAGAAGATCCCTTCAAAGCCACCAGGCCTAACACGGTTCATTAAAGCAATCGCATCTGTTTTCCTAATTAATTGAAGTTAATTCACGTAATTCAGACTAGCTTAAAATATTTTCAGTTTCGCCAGCATTTGAATCAGCACTCTCACCCATCCTACAAAAGTTGTGGACTGTAGGGCTGAAAATAGTTCAGACAGAGTGGTCTGAACACAAGGGAGCAGAGCTTCAGAAGACCCCTTTAAAACAACCAGGTCTTTAGCACAGCTCATTAAAGCAGCCACATCTGTTTTCGTGAAGAAGCTGATATGCCTGCTATAAAAAAAGGACTGTGGCTTTTTCTCCCCAGTCACCTCGTTTGAATGAATCTTTTTCCCGACCAGGTACCAACCACATAGACTGCATTTTCCGTTGAGTAATGGGCTGAGCTGGTGCCAACAGTGTTATTCTTATTGCAAAATCAACAGCCATAAGCAAAACGACAGTGGTTCAATGCCGTCATAAAACTGGAATGGTGGCTGCATCGCGTGCAAGTGAGGGTCTTAAAATCTAATTACCTCTCGGTGACACTGAATGTATACGATCATGTAAAACCACACTGGCAAGTGACTGCCTGCTGGAATAAAGAAAAACAAATGAGGTTTCCATAATAAGTTGGGGGCCATAATTCTGAATCTGCAAGGAAGCATGGACAGATGAAGCTTCATACAGATTGTTAAATCCCCAAATAAAAAGAGGGGTGATTAATTCTTGTCCTCTCACCTATGGGAAAATCAGAGCAGTGCTTAGCAGGGGAGAGGCAGATGGGAATCACTTTTTATGGTAGACAATGCTGCAGAGAAGTCACTGATGGTGATCAGGCATGAGAAAGGGTTAGAAGGAACAATGTCTTTTTTTTAAGTAAAAAATAAATGGTCAACTTCTCTTGCCTTTAATAGGGTAGATAAGGAGACTCTCCGGGCAGAAGTAGCTAGAAGCAAGCCATCTTCCTTATCTCTGAAAGGCTATTTTTCTTCATTTTTCTTTCCTGAATTCTTTGAGCCATTGTGTTGCATCTGAGGAAGTGAGCTGCTTCTTATCAACCTTATGTCTTTTAATGGGAGACCCAGGTTGGTCTAGCCCAGGGGTAGGCAACCTTGGCTCTTTTATGACTCGTGGACTTCAACTCCCAGAATTCCTGAGCCAGCATGGGGGAACTATGGCCCCCTCATGACTCGTGGACTTCAACTCCCAGAATTCCTGAGCCAGCATGGCTCAGCTCGGAAGCCTCTCCCTTTCCCCTCAGCATAGCTGGCTCAGGAATTCTGGGAGTTGAAGTTCACGAGTCATAAAAGAGCCAAGGTTGCCTACCCCTGGGCTAGCCTCAGGCTAGAAACCAGGAGATGGTGAATTCTAGTCCTGCCTTAGGCATGCAAGCTGGCTGGATGACTTTGGGCCAATCACCAGGAGATGCTGAGTTCTAACTAAGAAGAAATTTCCTGACAATGACAGCGATTAATCAGTGGAACAGCTTACCTCCTGGAGTTGTGGATGCTTCATCACTGGAGATTTTCAAGAAAATAGAATAGAATAAAGCTGGAAGGGACCTTGGAGGTCTTCTAGTCCAGCCCCCTGCTCAAGCAGGAGAACTTATACCGTCTCAGACAGGTGACTGTCTAGTGTCTCTTCTTAAAAACCTCCAGTGATGGAGCGCCCAGGATTTCTGGAGGCAAGCTGTTCCACTGGTTGATTGTCCTCACTGTCAGGAAGTTTCTCCTTAATTCCAGGTTGCTTCTCTCTTTGATCAGTTTCCTACCATTGTTTCTCGACCTTCCCTTTGGTGCTGTGGTGAACAACGGGGCCCCCTCTGCCTTGTGGCAACCCCTCAGATACTGGAACACTGCTAGATTGGGATACTGTCTGGGATACAATAAGGTCTCTTGCCTTGATAATAATCAAGAGTAATAATCATAATAATGATACCAATAAGAGGGGTAGTGGAGAAGATGAGAAGGATAATAATAATAATAATACAGCCATACAACATAGATGAATATACTTAGACACAGGACAGTACTGTGAGCAAATACTACCATTTTTACGAAGGGACATCCGTTGCACAATAAGATTGCCTGCCCATTCTCTGCATCTTTGCAGAATAACTGTTCTTTGCATATAACCCATCTGTGCAGTTTGAAGGAACTCATCTCCCTTAAAAAAAAACCAATGATGAACCCAGCAACTTTCTATCGGAAATGGTGATGGTTTTATTTTTATGGGACTATTATTCAGGCCTCTCAATTTCTATCCATACAACCCTGCTGGCCCTCTTCCCACCTTTGGGTCAGGAGGTGAGGGCAGAATTAATTCCCCTTGTGCGGAGACTGCAATGCAGGGTCTATGCAGCGTCATACAGAGAGAAAGAGAAAGAGGGAAAGAGAAAGAAAGAGAGAAAGAGAGGGTGAGAAGGGGGGAGGGAGAGGGAGAGAGAAAAAGGAGGGAGAGAGAAAAAGGGAGGGAGAGAGAAAAAAAAGAGAAAGAGAAAGAGAGAAAGAGAGAAAGAGAAGGAGGGAGGGAGAGAGAGAGAAAGAGGGAGGGAAAAAAGGGAGGGAGAGAGAGGGAGGGAGAAAGAAAGAGAAAGAGAGGGAGGGAGGGAGGGAGAGAGAGAGAGAGAGAGAGAGAGAGAGAGAGAGAGAGAGAGAGAGAGAGAGAGAGAGAGAGAGAGAGAGAGAGAGAGAGAGAGAGAGAGAGAAGCATATGCATTTGCAGCTCCCTGACTTGGGTGAGAAGGTCACTTCCAAGAAATGTATTTGTTCCAGCCACAGAAAGAGTTCCTAAACAGCTTGGACGCTCTATGCTGTGCATACACATCTTTTCCCATTTGGGGGCGGGCTGATCCTGTCAGATCAACAGAATCTTCGCTCTTGATCTTGGGGGAAAATCAGTCACGGCGGTTGGTGTGAAGTTCATTTTTACTCTATCCCTTTGTCAATCTCTCTGGGTCTGGGACAGCTAGTCCCACGTCTGTTTCTTGGGAGAAAATCCTACCAATGGGCTTGGTCCCAGGTGAGGGAGAACAGGGGGCCCACTTAACTGGATTTATTTATATCCTGCCATGATTGTTTGTATAAGTAACTCAGGGCGGTGGACATAACTTAGCAAAGGTAGTCTTCACAACCGTTGCTTGAACGGTTCAAAGTTACAACTGCACTGAAAAAAAGTGACTTCTGACTGTTTTTACAAGCATCGCAGCCTCCCCAGGGTCACGTGATCAAAATTCGGATGCTTGGCAACTGGCTTGTACTTATGACGGTTGCAGTGTTCCGGGGTCCTGTGATCCCCTTTGGTGACCTTCTGACAAGCAAAGTCCATGGGGAAGCCAGATTCGCTTAATAACCATGTTACTAACTTAAAACTGCAGTGATTCTCTTAATAGCTGTGGAATGAAAGGTCATAAAATGGGGGCAAATCTCACTTAATAACTATCTTGCTTAGCAGTGAAAATTTTGGGCTCAATTGTGGTCATAAGTCAAGGACGACCTGATCTCTTTCCTTCTGCTATTTTCCCCACAACAACAACAGCCCTGTGAGGTGGGTTGGGCTAAGATAGCGTATCTGGCCCAAGGTCACCCAGCCAGATTCAGGCCTAAGGAGGAACTAGAACTCACCGTCTCCTGGTGATTGGCCCAAAGTCACCCAGTCGGCTATCATCCAGCGTCGTAACCATTTGACCAAACTGGCTGCGTTTAATTGTGAACCCCTAAAAATCATAAAAATCCAGAATCACCCTACACAACCGAATATCAATAATAGGCAATACCAGTGAAATCAGCAGTTTCAACAGAGTATTTTGTTGCTGTTGTTCATGTTGCACACAGACAAACTATATTCTTGTGTAAGAGAAGCTGGAAACTCAAGCCTTGGGACCAAATATCTGAATGCCATTTCAGAACGCATGGAAGACAGAACAAGTACCTAGTATTAATTGTAAATAATAATAATAATAATAATAATAATAATAATAATAATAATAATAATAATAATAATAATAATAATAATAATAATAATAATAATAATAATAGGGTGGAAAAAGTTGTTGAGAATGAGAGGGTGAAGATCTTGTGGGACTTTCGAATACAGACAGATCGCCATTTGGAACACAACACGCCGGATATCGCAGTTGTAGAGAACCGAAGCGTACAGCTGATTGATATTGCTGTACCAGGAGATGCCAGAGTCGAAGAAAAAGAACTGGAAAAAATTACAAAATATCGCAACCTGGCCATCGAAACTGCGCGATTATGGATGAAATGTGTAACAGTGATACCCATTGTCATCGGGGCACTGGGAACTATGTCCAAAAACTTTGCAAAACACATCAAGAAACTGCAGATTCCTGCAATAACTCCAGCAATGCTACAAAAAACTGCGCTACTTGGAACATCTTATATTTTAAGGAGATACCTGGTTGACACCTAGGATGCTGGTAGCAACCCGTGTCAACCATCAGCGCCAGCCAATTTGAATGTTCAGTTGACTGAGGTTCATGTCTAATGAATAATAATAATAATAATAATAATAATAATAATAATAATAATAATAATAATAATAATAATAATAATAATAATAATAATAATAATAATAATAATAATAATAATAATATCACTCTTTATTCTTTCACAAACTTCCTTCAGCTGCCCTCCTGCTTCTACCAATGACTTAAAATAAAAGTGGAAATCATTTTAGCTACCATAATTCTGGGATCCAGCCACTTCCCTGAATGATAAAATGACCATTATCACGCTGGAGAATAGCTGGAGATGCAAAACCCCATCTGCAATTCTTCGTGTCAGCCGGCTGAGAGATTATGATGAAAGGTCAGAGTCGTCAGAATGAGAGTCAGAGGCTTCGTCAGCCTTTTTCAAAGTAAATTTAAGCCCAGATTTTAAATGACTTCCTCAGAGAAATGTTTTGGTTTTGGTTTGAAGCCTGTTTCATCCCTGGCAAGTCCACTTGGCCAGAATTTGGGGTGATTCCTATAGCTGTTTATGGTTTTGTAGAAGTGCATTGGCACAGGGTGCCTGCTAGGGGAAGGGGGTCAAAAAAGTCAAGATGGCAGGGACAGCTGCATAATCAATGCCACGGCAGTGGGTGGGGCTCCCATCCCATTAAAGCTCTGAAGGGTAGGGTTGAAAAAAATCAAGATGGCAGCCGTGACAGTGAGATCAAAGACCCCCCCACTGTTTTTTTTTTATGTAGGCACAAACAAAGCCTCGACTGTGTTGGTGTGATCATCATTTTTACTTTTTTGACCATGTGCATAGTCTTGGACAACCCCTTGACATTTCCTGATGTCTTTTTTTTTATGCCTTCTGCTCTTCATGAAAGGGATATGATTTTTTTCATACTTTTTCATACTACAGGTAGTCCTCAAATTACGGCCACAATTGAGCTCGAAATTCATCTGCCCTATTTTATGAACTTTCTTGCCGTAGCTGTTAAGTGAATCCCTGCAGTTGTTAAGTTTGTTGCACGATTGTTAAGTGAATCTGGCTTCCCCATTGGCCTTGCTTGTCAGAAGGTCGCAAAAGGGGAACACGTGACGCAGGGACGCTGCGGCCATCATACATATAAGCCAGTTGCCAAGTGTTTGAATTTTGATCATGTGCCCATGGAGATGCTGCAACAGTCGCAATTGTAAAAAACGGTCATAAGTCACTTTTTTCAGTGCCATTGCAACTTTGAACTGTCACTAAACTGTTATAAGTCAAGGTGTCAACGCTGCTAACATCGGATGTTTTTGCATTGACAACAGATGGAAATGTATTCATCTTTTACCTTTTGCTTTTAGAGTTAGATGATGCTGGGAGGGGGGATGTGAACGAGAGTTCAGCTAGACATAACAACACTAAACCTAGCGTGAGAAACAAGGTTATTGTAACCAGAGCTGATAAGGAATTGGCGGGCTGGAGAACTGGAGAGGAAGTCTGCGCTTCAAGCTAATTGGGGAATGTGATTTATGACAGTTAATTGGAGGAGGGAATTGTGTTTTGATACTATGTGCTATGGGGAGGGGAATTCAGTTTTTGGCCTCGATTATGCAGTGCCGATGTTATGCTACTCAAAATAAAGATTCTTTAAGGTAAACAATGCCTCGAAGTTCTTTTGAAGAGTTTCATCTGTCGGAACCATGACATTATCTGCACTTTTAATATCCACTCCTAATTTACACTTCATAATTGAACTGGTAAGACCACACTTGGGATACTATGTCCACTTTTGCTCACCACCATACAAAAAAGATGTTGAGACTCTAGAAAGAGTGCAGAGAAGAGCAGCAAAGATGATTAGGGGGCTGGAGGCTAAAAGAAATAATCATAATCCAATCATAATGATAATAGAGTTGGAAGGGACCTGGGAGGTCTTCTAGTCCAACCCTCTGCTCAAGCAGGAGAGCCTATACCATTTCAGATAAATTGTTGTCCAATCTCTTCTGAAAAACTTCCAGTGTTGGAGCATTCACCGCTTCTGGAGGCAGGTTGTTCCACTGGTTAATTGTTCTAACTGTAAGTTTCTCCTTAGTTCTAGGTTGCTTCTCTCTTTCCATCCGTTGCTTCTTGTCCTGCCTTTAGGTGCTTTGGAGAATAGCTTCACTCCCTCCTCTTTGTGGCAACCTCTGAGATATGATGAACAGTTGCAGAAACTGGGTATGTCTAATCTAGTCTAACAAAAAGAAGGATTATGGGTGACTTTATATCAGTTTGCCAACATTTCAGGGCCTGTCACAGAGAAGAGGCGGTTGGCCTATTCGCAAAAGCTCCTGAAGGAAGGACAAGAAAGGTGGAAGATAATTAAAGAGAGACCCAACCTAGAATTAAGGAGAACTTTCCTGTCAGTGAGAACAATTAAGCAGTGGAACGGCTTGCCTTCAGAAGTTGTGGGTGCTCCATCACTGGAGATTTGGACAGCCATTTGTCTGGAATGGTATAGGCTCTCCTGCTTGAGCAGGGGGTTGGACTAGAAGATCGCCAAGGTCCCTTTCAGCTCTGTTATTCTGTAGTTTTGTAATTCGTTGGGCTATATCTGGATGGGTGAAAGAGTCCTATCGACCCAGCCTGTGTAGAACAATGTCGAAATAATAAAATGCCGATCAAGCAGCCGTGTCTGAGAAACCAAATCGGAAAGCTTCCCTAAGCCAATAAGGAAAGATCAGGGCATTTATTACCTTGAATAAAAAAGCATCTATCATCTCTGAAATAAAGTCCCCATTACAACTAAGCTACTTCCTCCGCCGATAAATGTAATGTCATCGAACAGTGATGAACATTCTAATTGCTCAAGAAAATGGATGTGACCCTGGGCTGAAATTGTGGGTCTCGGGCAGGATCTGATCTATCAAAGAAAGAGGTGAAGAGAGAAACAGTTTTGCTGAGCAGGCAGGAAGGCTGGAGGCTGGGAATCTGAATAAGGAGAATATCCAGAAACTTGGAGAAGACAGGAGAATGGAAAGAAAAAGCAGAGGGCAGATCAGAGGGCACTGCCAGTCTAACCCCTGGCCTGAGGCCCACACCATTTCTGGAGGAGAAGGAATGCGAACATGCATGCCCCCAAAAGAAGGTCAAAGTCTGCAAGATGTTGGGTGCAGTGCTGCCCTTTTGTTCAGGTGTGCAATATCACTGCATATGCAAAATGGGTAGGGTTTGATTGCAGTACACCCCTGGCATTTGCAGATTTTGATATCCCTTTACCCTGGAAGGTGTTGCGGAATGCATGGCATTATCAAGATAAAGCGGGAGACCCGGAGTTCAAGTCCTGCCTTAGCTATGAAAGCAGCTGGGTTATTTTGGGCCAATCAGCAGAAGATGGTGAGTTCTAATCCCGCCTTGGCATGAAAGCCAGCTGGGTGACTTTGGGCCAATCACCTGGAGATAGTGAGTTCTAGTCCTGCCTTAGGCATGAAAGCCAGCTGGGTGACTTTGGGCCAATCACCAGGAGGCATTGAATTTTAGCCCCGCCTTAGGCATGAAAGCCAGCTGTGGTCATAAGTCAGGGACTATCTGATAGCAGTATATCTATCCAATGTCTCAGGGGCTGCCACAAAGAAGAGGGGGTCAAGCTATTCTCCAAAGCGCCTGAAGGCAGGACAAGAAGCAACGGATGGAAACTCATCAAGGAGAGGAGCAACCTGGAACTAAGGAGAAACTTCCTGACAGTTAGAACAATTAACCAGTGAAACAACCTGCCTCCAGAAGCGGTGAATGCTCCATCACTGGAGGCTTTTAAGAAGAGATTGGACATCCATTTGTGTAAAACAGTATAGGGCAGGGGTCTTCAAACTTGCCCCTTTTATGAGTTGTGGACTTCAACTCCCAGAATTCCTCAGCCAGTCTGGCTGGCTGAGGAATTCTGGCAGTTGAAGTCCACAAGTCATAAAAGGGCCAAGTTTGAAGACCCCTGGTATAGGGTTTCTTGCTCCAGCAGGGGGTTGGTCTAGAAGACCTCTAGAAGGTCCTTCCAACTCTATTATTCTGTATTAAAATAATCTTCCATGGTTCTTTTCTAAGTGTTGATCCATCAGTCCTAAAAGGAAAAGTTCTGGCTTCAAGTCCTATTTACCTCTGAAGCAGCAGCAAAGGTCAACTCTGCTGTTTTCTCCTGATCTGGGTCCTGAAGCTTTTTGTCTGATCAAAACCAAATGTTTTCTCCTTGAATTAAGACCAGCCTCTGGCATCTGCCACTGCTCCATCCTTTCTCATTTACCATCCAGCTCATTTGCGGCTGTTTGGAGGAAGCGCAGAGTAAGCCTGACTCAGCAGTTTTGTTCCTTGCCCAGGAAAAAAAAAGCCCCTCCAATTAGGATGCCCCTCACTCATTTACACTCCATTTAAATGTTAAAAGATAGAGTTTCATGGGGTTTTAATGACCCCATTACTTCCAATCTGTAACCTGAGGTAAAGATTTTGATGGGAACCTCTTGCAAGGTATTTTAAAGGTTAGATGAACAATTAGATTCATGTCTACCGTAATCTTATAATCTTTCATTTCTTCACATTTAGAAAAAAAAAAAAGGGGGGGGGAGCAGTTATTTCTCTTCCCCACTTAGTTTGCAAGTGATTTTCCTAAGAAAGTCCTCGACTTTCAACAGTTTGTTTAGTGACTGTTCAATGTTACAACAGCACTGGGAAAAATAGACTTATGACAGTTTTTCACAGTTATGACCTTTGCAGCAACCCCATGGTCACGTGATCAAGATTCAGTTGCTTGGCAACTGGTTCATATTTATGACCGTTGCTGTGTCCCAAGGTCACGTGATCTCCTTTTGTGACCTTCTGACAGGCAAAGTCAATGGGGAAGCCAGATTCACTTAACAACCGTGTTACTAACTGATCAGCTGCAGTGATTCACTTAATAATTGTGGCAAGAAAGGTCGTAAAATGGGGCAAAATTCACTTCACAAATGTCTCACTTAACAACTGCACATATTTTCCAACACGGTCAATGGGAAAAGCATGAAAACAATAAAGAAAGGCTAAAACAGAAGTTTATTTTATTTATTGTGCTTTTGAGTCAGCGTTGACTCCTGGCAACTGCCTGGATTAACCCCCGCAGGGTTCTTTGCAACATTTCACAAGTGGTTTGCCATTACCTCCTTCCTAGGGCTGAGGGAGAATGACTGGCTCAAGGTCACCCAGCTGGTTTGGGTGCTTAAGACAGGACTAGAACTCAGGATCTCCTAGTCCAGTGGTGGCGAACCTATGGCACGGGTGCCAGAGGCGGCACTCAGAGCCCTCTCTGTGGGCACGCGCGCCATCGCCCCAGTCCTAGGCCTTCAGCTGGGTTTTATTCAACCTTTTCACTTTATGCCTCCGCCGCCGTGTGCAAAAAAAAAAAGGTTCAATCAGTCAATTTCAACTTCTTACGGGAAAAAAAGAGATCTTGCAAAGTTGGAATTGATTGATTGAACTTTTTAGTCCCACCCAGTCTGCCGTTACCACCACAGCCATGCCCACCCAATTGGCCACGCCCACCCAATTGGCCACGCCCACCCAATGGGCCACACCCAGCCAATGGGCCACACTCGCCCGGCACTCGACGATGCATAAGTGGGTTTGGGGTTGCAGTTTGGGCACTCAGTCTCTAAAAGGTTCGCCATCACTGTCCTAGTCTCTAGCCTGGTGCTTTTGTCACTAAACCAAACAGGCTTTAAAACAGGAACATCTCAAATGAAAAGGAAAATCTGCAACTGCATGTATAATATGTTTCTGCAACCTCTTAGCTTTTACACCCTGCCTCTCCTGCTGTCTGCAAGGAGACTGCATTTGTAACTAAGGTTTGAACTTAGGGGTTAGAATAACAAAATAACAGAGTTAGAAAGGACCTTGGAGTTAGAACAATTAATCAGTGGAACAATTTGCCTCCAGAAGCGGTGAATGCTCCAACACTAGAAGTTTTTAAGAAGAGACTGGACAACCATTTGTCTGAAATGGTATAGGGTTTCCTGCCTGAGCAGGGGGTTGGACTAGAAGACCTCCAAGGTCCCTTCCAACTCTGTTATTCTATTCTATTCTATTCTATTCTATTCTATTCTATTCTATTCTATTCTATTCTATTCTATTCTATTCTATTCTATTCCACTGCTCAAGCAGGAGACCCTATGCTATTTCAGACAAATGACTGTTCAATCTCTTTTTTAAAACCTCCAGTGATGGAGCACCCACAACTTCTGGAGACAACTGATTAATTGTTCTAACTGTCAGGAAATTTCTCCTTAGTTCTAGGTTGCTTCTCTCCTTGATTAGTTTACATCCGTTACTTCTTGTCCTGCCTTCAGGTGCTTTGGAGAATAGGTTGACCCCCTCTTGTTTGTGGCAGCCCCTCGAATATTGGAGCATTGCTATCATGTCACCCCTAGTCCTTCTTTTCACTAGGCTAGACATATCCAATTCCTGTAACTGTTCTTCATAAGTTTTAGCCTCCAGTCCCCATAATCATCCTTGTTGCTCTTCTCTGCACTCTTTCCAGAGCCTTTGCATCTTTTTAATAATATGGTGACCAAAAGTATTCCAAGTGTGGTTTTACTAACGATTTATAAAGCGGTACTAATACGTCACGTGATCTTGATTCTGTTAATGCCACCTAGGATTGCATTGGCTTTTTTGGCTTCTGCTGCACACTGCTGGCTCATATTTAAGGGATTGTCCACTAGGATTCCAAGATCCCTCTCTCAGTTACTGCTTTTGAGCCAGGTTTCACCTAATTTGTACATTTGGTCTAATCAAATCAAAGCTGTTTCTTCTTCCAGTTATGTCAGCTACTGAGAAGCATCTATTCCAGGGATCTTCAAAATTGGCAAACCTGGCAAACCTGGCTGGCTGAGGATTCTGGGAGTTGAAGTCCACAAGTCTTAAAGTTGCCACGTTTGAAGACCCCGCTGGCTGAGGAATTCTGGGAGTTGAAGTCCACAAATCTTAAAGTTGCCACGTTTGAAGACCCCGCTGGCTGAGGAATTCTGGGAGTTGAAGTCCACAAATCTAAAGTTGCCAAGTTTGAAGACCCCGCTGGCTGAGGAATTCTGGGAGTTGAAGTCCACAAATCTTAAAGTTGTCACGTTTGAAGACCCCGCTGGCTGAGGAATTCTGGGAGTTGAAGTCCACAAATCTTAAAGTTGCCACGTTTGAAGACCCCGCTGGCTGAGGAATTCTGGGAGTTGAAGTCCACAAATCTTAAAGTTGCCAAGTTTGAAGACCCCGCTGGCTGAGGAATTCTGGGAGTTGAAGTCCACAAATCTTAAAGTTGCCAAGTTTGAAGACCCCGCTGGCTGAGGAATTCTGGGAGTTGAAGTCCACAAATCTTAAAGTTGCCACGTTTGAAGACCCCGCTGGCTGAGGAATTCTGGGAGTTGAAGTCCACAAGTCTTAAAGTTGCCACGTTTGAAGACCCCGCTGGCTGAGGAATTCTGGGAGTTGAAGTCCACAAATCTTAAAGTTGCCAAGTTTGAAGACCGCTGATCTATTCCAAACCCTATAAGAGAGGGGGTTGTTTTCACCCCCATCCTAAATGCCAGAAAAGTGGAACCATTTGTGGAATATTGCTGAGGAGGGAGCTGTTATTCAAATGATCCTCCAATGGGGTCCTTACGAGCAGTCCATTCAATCAATCAATCAATCAATCAAACAATCAATCAATCAATCAATCAATCAATCAATCAATCAATCAATCAAGATTTGTTCACCTACCCCAAACTATGCATAACAGAGCGGTTTAATTTGGTGGCTCTTTTTGCCATGTGCTCCCTCTTCACTTCAATCAAAAAGATCACTTGTGGTAAGAATTTTTCCATTAAATCCCATCTCTGATTGCAGAGGCATGCCCTCTAGAAAAACAGAGTTGTGTGAACCAGGAGAAGGGTTGCAACTTTGCCTCTCACAGTTTACACCGACAATATCGTTCGCAAGAACTTTTAACGAATGCGGTCCTAATACAATAGCCTACAAGCTGTCTCCTTTAATCACAGCTTGAAGATGTTCCTGTCACCTGATCTGAGATTCAGCATTCTTTTCAAGCGGTACAACCCAATTTTTTGTTCGTTTTGATTTTATTTTTATCACCCGTCCAAATATCCCGCTGCATGAAAGAATTGATGAGGCTGAGCTGTTTCAATTTTTTATTTTATTTTAAATATATCACTCTATCCTTCTGTTCTTGGAAGGAAGTATGTGAAATCTCTTCTTTTTGCCCTGTTCTTTTTGCCCTGTTAAGAAAGACGTTTTCCCAGTTGCAATGTATGGCTGTGAAAGTTGGACCATAAGAAAGGCTGAGCGCCAAAGAATTGAGGCCTTTGAACTATGGTGCTGGAGAAGACTCCTGCGAGTCCCCTGAACTGCAAGGCGATCAAACCGGTCAGTCCTAGAGGAGATCAGCCCCGACTGCTCTTTAGAAGGCCAGATCCTGAAGTTGAGACTCAAATACTTTGGCCACCTAATGAGAAGGAAGGACTCACTGGAGAAGAGCCTAATGCTGGGAAAGATTGAGGGCAAGAGAAGAAGGGGACGACAGAAAATGAGGTGGCTGCATGGAGTCACTGAAGCAGTAGGGGTGAGCTTAAATGGACTCCAGAAGATGGTAGAGGACAGGAAGGCCTGGAGGAAGGTTGTCCATGGGGTCGCGATGGGTCGGACACGACTTCGCAACTAACAACAACAAGAAAGACGTGGGAAGAAAAAAAAACACCATTTGGGATGGGAGAAAGAGCCATGCTTCTTCCTTTTTATTTTGAGAGGAGGGGATATTTAATTGTTTGGAGGGTGGTGGTGAAAATGTTGGTGTAGTGTACAGGTACTCCTTGACTTATGACAACAATTGAGCCCAAAATTTCTGTTGTTAAGCAAGGAGTTGTTAAGTGAGTTTTGCCCCATTTTACGACTTTTCTTGCCACGCTTGTTAAGTGAATCATTGCAGTTGTTAAATGAGTAACACGGTTGTTAA
This sequence comes from Azemiops feae, assembly GCA_023970755.1. NCBI lineage: Eukaryota > Metazoa > Chordata > Lepidosauria > Squamata > Viperidae > Azemiops > Azemiops feae. The sequence continues at coordinate 488,590 of JALGBA010001158.1, forward strand.
GTGAATCTGGCTTCCCCATTGACTGCTGGTAGAAGGATGCAAAGATGATCACGTGACCTTGGGACACTGTAACCGTCATAAATATGAGCAAGCTGCCAAGATCTGAATTTTGACCACGTGCCAATGGGGATGCTGCAATGGTCATAATTGTGAAAAAAGGTCCTAAGTCACTTTTTTCAGTGCTGTTGTAACTTTGAACGGTCACTAAACAAATGGTTGTAAGTGAAGGACTGCTTGTATCTGGCCACACCAAAGGCTCACTTACTTGAACGAGAAACCTGAAGGAGAAACTTCCTGACAGTTAGAACAATTAACCAGTGGAACAACTTCCCTCCAGAAGCGGTGAATGCTCCAACACTGGAAGTTTTTAAGAAGAGACTGGACAGCCATTTGTCTGAAATGGTATAGAGGCCAGGGTTTCCTGCCTGAGCAGGGGTTGGACTAGATGATCTCCAAGGTCCCTTCTAACTTTATTATTATTATTATTATTATTATTATTATTATTATTATTATTATTATTATTATTATTATTATTATTATTATTATTATTATTATTATTATTATTATTATTATTATTATTATTATTATTATTATTATTATTTGCAAAATGAAGAAGCAATGCCTGAAAATTTATCCTTATGTTATGAAAAATATGAGCTTCCCAATATGTATGGATGCTTTCAGTTTTTTTTTTCCTGAATAAAATAGGGGCTTGTAAAATGTTCCATCATCCAATTTTGAAAGAGTTCATTTCAAATGTACCAGATATTTTCTAAATGTGAAATGAGTCTGTTTTGAGGCTGGACCTCTTCGGGACCACAAGGAATTACTTCTGGTGCTCAAAATATTCTGTAATATTATGCACGTCTCCAGCTTATAATGCTTGATCACCATATAAGACAGGATTAACAATGGACATCTATAGTGCTGTGGTACTAGCAACACCCTAAAAATAACCTCTGGGAGAGTTTCCTTTCCCCTCCCCATTAAATAAAAAATTAATTTAAAGATCAACACAAAGAAACATCACAACATTGCGATTTTGACAAATCCCACAGGAAAATGCTTATACGTCATGAAATTTGGGTTGAGATCTGAATGGACCGAAATCTCAAGAAAACTTGGTTGATAGATACTGCCCGGAAACATCCACTATTGGAAATGGTTGCTGATCCCTGTAATGCAAAACCATAGTAAAATAATTACATATTAATATATTTCATTAATAACTACATACAGAGAGCCAGTTTGGTCTAGTGGTTAAGGCACTAGGTTCGAAAGCAGGAGACCATGAGTTCTAGTCCCGCCTTAGCCATGGAAGCCAGTTGGGTGACTTTGGGCCGATCACCAGGAGACGGTGAGTTCTAGTCCCGCATTAAGCATCAAAGCCAGCTGGGTGAGTTTGGGCCAATCTCTCTCTCTCAGTCCAACCCACCTGACAGGGTTGTTGTTGTGGGAAAAATAGGAGGAGGAAGGTCTGTTGGATATGTTTACCACCTTGACTTATTTGTAAAAATAATAAAGCTGGGATACAAATAAATGAATAAAAACATATTTAATAGGATGCAGAGAATAGATTGGAGTAGGACAGGGGTAGGCAACCTTGGCTCTTTTATGACTCGTGGACTTCAACTCCCAGAATCCCTGAGCCAGCCACGCTGAGGGGAAAGGGAGAGGTTTCCATGCTGAGCCATGCTGGCTCAGGAATTCTGGGAGTTGAAGTCCACGAGTCATAAAAGAGCCAAGGTTGCCTACCCCTGGACTAGGAGATTAACCTAAGAGCCGTGGTGGCATAGTGGTTAGAATGCAATACTGCAGGCTACTACCAGTTGATGAGCTTCCACCTATTGCTTCTTGTCCTGCCCTCAGATGCTATGGAGAGTAAAGGGAAATCCTCTTCCCTCTAACAGCCCTTCAAGGATTGGAAGACGGCTTGCAAGAGCTGTGGTGGTGCAGTGGTTAGAATGTAGTATTGCAGGCTGATTCTGTTGACTGCCACCAGTTCGATCCTGACCGGCTCAAGGTTGACTCAGCCTTCCATCCTTCCGAAGTTGGTAAAATGAGGACCCAGATTGTTGGGGGCAATAGGCTGACTCTGTAAACTGCTTAGAGAGGGCTGTAAAACACTGTGAAGCGGCATATAAGTCTAAGTGCTATTGCTATTGCTAAGAGGAATTGGGCAATTCTGTTCCAAGGAAAAAGACGTATATATTTTTAAGATCACCCCTAGCTATGCAACCTCTTCTTAAGCAGCAAAAGTTTTCTTTAAACTCTCTGAGACCATTTAGTGAAGGGTACATCTTTTACAATAATACGGTACCAATTGGGAGAAAAAGGACCTGAGTTGTACAGTGATACTCTTAACACGTCTTTCACCTTTCCAATTAATTTCAGATTTGCAACAAGCTCCTTTATATTGAAAAAAAAAGTGTTATTCATCTTCATCATTATTATCTTAGCACATTGTTTAATGTTTGGGCATGATTTCCTGATGGACGGTCATTGGGGAGATACCACTGTCTCCAGTCTCACTAATTCATCAACTCTAATGGCCAGAGAGGACTGAAAATATGGCCGGCTGTGGGCTACACCAAGGTCAAGGAGGTCATCTTAACCTAAAAGGATTCTGAGGTTTGTCGGTGTCTTTCTGACGGTGAAGAGCAGAGAAAGATTTCTCACTGATCACCAGGTTATAAAGTTTATTTTTCCTCCTTTCAGCACATTTTAACAGGGAGCCATCTTGGACGTCCTACCTTTTTCTTCAGCCCAAGCGAAGCAGAGAGGAAAAAAAGAAAAAACAAATGTGCATTTTATTTACCCAGGGAGTACTTTGGAAAGATCAAAAAAAGCGCTGTTGCAAATGATGTTTCCTCTGAGAGGGGCGTGCAGGTTGATCAATCCAGAAATGCACTATAGAATCAATGTGCTGTATAATTAGGGCACTCCAAGGGTAGGAAAAGGAAAAAAAAACCTCCTCGATTCCAAGACATTGCAGGCCTCTTCAACGCAAAATAGAAGAATACTTTATTGGCCAAGTGTGATTAGACACACAAGGAATTCGTTTCTGGCACATAAGTTCTCAGTCTACATGCATGCAAAAGAACAAAGTAATAATAATCATAATATCAAAATGTCAAAAGTTTCTGAGGTGAATATGAATAACATATCTTCAACAAAATGTTCAGCTTGGTGGATCCGTGTGGGCTTGGGGTCAAATGACAACACAGTTTTAGATTACTACTACTACTGCTATTGCTGCTGCTACTACTACTACTACTACTATTATTATTATTACTATTATTTATTATTATTATTATTATTATTGTTATTATTGTTGTTGTTGTTGTTGTTGTTGTTATTATTATTATTATTATTATTATTATTATTATTATTATTATTATTATTATTATTATTATTATTATTATTATTATTATTATTATTATAATATCTTTATTAAATATTATTGCATTTATTATTATATTTATACCCACCTTTTATTTTTTAATATTTAATATTTAATTTTATTTATTTTATTTTATATTTTATATTTTTATAATTATTAATTTAATAATTTATTTAATTTAATATTAATGTTTAATTTAATATTAATATTTAATATTTAATATTTTTAACTCAGGATGGCAAACGTATCTATTACTCCTACTTCCTCCTATTTTCCCCATAACAACAACCCTGTAAGGTCAGTTGGGCTGAGAGAGAGGGACTGGCCCAAAGTCACCCAGTTGGCTTTCATACCTAAGGCGGGACTAGAACTCACCATCTCCTGGTGATTGGACCAAGGTCACCCAACTGGTTTTCATGCCTCAGGCAGGACTAGAACTCTCAATCTCCTGGTGATTGGTCCAAAGTCACCCAGTTGGCTTTCATACCTAAGGTGGGACTAGAACTCTCAGTCTCCTGGTGATTGGACCAAAGTAACTCAGCCAGCGGTGACCGGCAGCAGCGCGAAGCAGCAGACTGGTGAGGCAGCTGGGGGCAGTGCAGAGGAGGCGGCCGGCAGCAGCGGGGACCAGGCGGTGACCAGGCAGCGGCAGACTGGGAGGCCTGCAGGTGGTGATGAGGCAGCATGACAGAGGTGGCGGAGCAGCGGAGGACCTGACCGGCAGCTCGAGAGAACCTGGCTGAACGTTGAAGACGGAGCAACGGCTAAAGGCAACTGAGGGCAACTAGAAAGACCGGCTGAGCACAGAAAGGCAGTCAAAAAAGCAAGGCAGAGAGGATTTTCATATTTCCCATCTCATAACAAAGTATAATATTCTAGTTACAAATCCTATCCTTCTAATTATAATAATACTTTTATTTCTAACAGTTATCTATTTTCTTAATCATATTCAAACATCTGTTTAATAGTATAATATTCCATCTAATAGGTCAAAACATCTATTTTCTTCAGTCTTACTCTAGCTTTCTTCCTTTGCCAAATAACTTTCCAAGTCAGTGCATTTGAATCATCAAGTAATTCTTCCTCTGTTTTTGTATATATTGTTTGGAATGAGGAAGAGAATTTGATTGAAGTATTTTTGGAAGAACGTTCAACCCATTTATATTCATTAAACAGCCTCCGTCCTTCTCCTTTGGTTTTTCTTTTCATTTCTTGTTTGTCAACATTCAGCATTTCTCCTATCAGCTTTATCATCTGTTCGATCAACTCTTCTTCCTTATCCTCAAATGTGTTCTGAGATCCTGACAAGTAAGATATCTTTTCCATTTACGGTGTTATCACTGCATCTTCTAATTTTTCATTTGTCTGTATCTGTCTGTTAATTCCTTACTTTCGGTCCTCCATCTTTGGATCAGTTTCTTCTAATTTTCCTTCTGTTTTCTTGGTTACTAGTTCCTTCTTTGTAGTCATTGTCTGGATTTGTAAGTTTTTTAAAGAAAATTGTTCTTTTATCTCATTTGCGTTGTTTTTAGTCTCATCATGAAATAAACAATTGTCTTTTGGATTGATTTCAACATAGAAAGAATTTCTTTCTGAGATTCATTAACAATTTCTTGCTGATATATCAAAAGATCTTGACAAACTTGAACAATGGGCCCTGTCCAACAAAATGAGTTTCAGTGTGGAGAAAAGCAAAGTTTTACAATTAGGCAGGAAAAATCAAAGGTACAAGTACAGATTGAGCGAGACCTGGCTTAAAAACAGTAACTGTGAGAGGGACCTTGGAGTCCTAGTGGATGATCACTTGACTATGAGCCAGCAGTGTGCAACAGCAACCAAAAAAGCTAATACAATCCTGGGTTGTATAAACAGAGGCATAGAATCAAGATCACGCAAAGTATTAGTACCGCTTTATAAAACCCTAGTAAGACCACAACTGGAATACTGCAGCCAGTTTTGGTCACCATATCACAAAAAAGATGTTGAGAGTTTGGAAAAAATACAGAGAAGAGCAACTAAGATGATCAAAGACCTGGAGACTAAAACATACGAAGAACGGTTGCAGGACTTGGGTTTGGCTAGTCTAAAGAAAAGAAGAAATAGAGGAGACATGATAGCAGTATTCCAGTATTTGAGAGGCTGCCACAAAGAAGAGGGGGGTCACATTATTCACCAAAGCACCAGAGGGAAGGATGAGAAACAATGATTGGAAACTGATCAAAGAGAGACGCAACCTGGAATTAAGGAGAAACTTCCTGACAGTGCAGACAATCAACCAGTGGAACAGCTTGCCTCCAGAAATCGTGGGTGCTCCATCACTGGAGGTTTTTAAGAAGAGACTACAGTCACTTGTCTGAGATGCTTGAGCAGGGGGCTGGACTAGAAGACCTCCAAGGTTCCTTCCTATTCTGTTCTGTTGTGTTCTGTTTAGGTGGGACTAGAACTCACAATCTTCCAGTTTCTAGCCTGGTGCCTTAACCACTAGACCAAACAGTCCCTCTTTCTTCTGAATGTATCTTCTGGTAGGTCCAGTCACAATGCATGCTTTAAATTTGACTGTAAATCTGTTCCTGATTTCCGCTTTGAATTCTCAACCCTTCTATCCAGCCTGCAAAGATTTCTTGTCTGATCCTTCCTTGCCTATCAGAAAGAAATAACATTAAAACAACAACAACAACAACCCTTTATTCCTTTTGGTCCTGTGATCAGTTTCTGCTTGATTTGTTTCTCCCTTTGACCTTCGGTTTCTCGTTAAGAGGCTTCATCCAGACCTGTGCTCTTCATAAAATCTCTGTTTTTACAACTGCTGCTGATTCTGGCCACTGCTCTCAAGGTTATATCATTTCTGTGAATCTTCAATGGCTGTTGCTCTCATTTCAGCTGATCTATGACAGTTTTTTCACACAGGCATACAAAATATCTGGCAGATACTGAAACAGCTCAATTTTCCCAAGTCAGAACACTGGTTCATTTAATCCAGATAGGCTGGAGTTACAGTCCCTAGAATTCAACATGGCCGTGGCTGTGCTAGATGGGAATTGTAGCCCCAGTAGAAAAAGTGGAAGACGTTTGGAGAAACTTAGGATATAGGATTGGAAGAATATTGCTGCTTTAATGCTGGAGAAGAGTCCTAAGAATACAGGTCATCCTCAATTTATGGAGCCAGAATTTTCATTGTTAAGCAAGGCAGTTGGTAAATGATTTTACAACCTTTTTTTTGGTCACAGTTGTTAAATGAATCCCTGCAGCTGTTAAGTGAATCAGTCATTAAGTGAATTCAGCTTCTCCCTTTGACTTTGCTTGCTGGAAGCCGGCTAGGATGTTTGTAAATGACGATCATGTGACCCTGAGATGCTGCTACCATTGTGAATCCATGCCGGTTGCCAAGTGCCCAAATTTTGATCATGTGGGGATGCTTTGATGGTCATAAGTGCGAGGATAGGTCCTAAGTCGCTTTTTTCAGAACTGTTGTAACTTTGAATAGTCACTCAATGAATAGTTGCAAGTCGAGGACTATCAGTACTCTGGGGAGGAGTGATGCACTGGCTTAAGACTGCAATGATTTACAGCCATGATTTTGGGCTCAATTATGGTCATACGTGGAGGACTGTCTCTATAAGCAGAACCAAACTGAAGCATACAAATACTTATTCAGCAATCAGTAAATATTCCAGCAATCCAGCTTCAAATTTTAAGGAAAAATAAACTCTTCTCCCAAAGGAATGTTGCCTTCATGCAAGTTCCATCACCGCTAATTTTTATTTTTAACGTCTAATGGTCATTTTTCCTAATTCAAATGGCAAAACTCAAGTTCTAACTTGTAACGCCTTTTATGTACTGTATACTGAAAAGGTGGGGCTGCGTGGTGGCTCAGCGGTTAAGGCGCTGGGCTTGTTGGCTGGAAAACCATCAGCCCAGGTTTGAGACCCAGCGCCATACAATGGGGTGAGCTCCCGTCCTCGTCTCAGCTCCTGCCAACCTAGCAGTTCGAAAGCATGCAAATGCGAGTAGATGAATAGGTACCACTTTGGTGGGAAGGTAACAGCGCTCAGCGACGTAATGCTGGCCACAGGACTGCCGAAATGTCTTTATGTCTATATATAGTCTGAAAAGGTGAGTTGTGAAGAGAAGGACGAAGGGTGACATGATCGCAGTGTTCCAATATCTCAGGGGCTGCCACAAAGAAGAGAGAGTCAAGCTATTCTCCAAAGCGCCTGAAGGCAGGACAAGAAGCAACGGATGGAAACTAATCAAGGAGAGAAGCAACCTAGAACTAAGGAGAAACTTCCTGACAGTTAGAACAATTAACCAGTGGAACAACCTACCTCAGCAAGTGGTGAATGCTCCAACACTGGAAGTTTTTAAGAAGAGACTGGACAGCCATTTGTCTGAAATGGTATAGGGTTTCCTGCCTGAGCAGGTGGTTGAACTAGATAATGGAGGTCCCTTCCAACTTTATTATTAATATTATAAATGCAGGCTTTAAGTCACCGAATACAAATGTTGGTTGAAAAATGGTGTGAACACAGTTGGAAATAATCAAGGGGGGATCTAGAAAGCAGTTGAAACATGATTTTATTTAACATGGAATAGCCTGGGTGATATTCTCCCAGTTGTATGCATTTGTACTGTGATTCAATGTTAATGGGATCAAAATGGCTTATTTTTGTGTGGATTTTTTGCCTATACGTTGAAGAGAGAACGCATATTTTAGCCATGATAGCTGGACACATTTTAAAACATGAGAAGCTCGATCCTCAGGTTTTCAGTATTTTATTTACTTCTATTCCAGGTGGTATATCCCATCCCGATGGCTAACTCCTAAGCCACATACCCAATGTTACATTGCAGAATGATTCATTTGACTGAAATCCCACTTCTTCTCTTCAAAGACGCCATATAACATTTAAAGTAGCTCAGTGAGGAAAACTAATGAATATTAGAACACACATGACAGCATTTTGGCTCTGGCACGCTGACTAATGTCGGAAAAAGACGGGCCGTTAGCGCAAAGCCGTTACCCTGTCTGTAAAAAAGAAATGAGGCTGTTCATTTTTTTTAATGCACGACACACTCAGATTTAATTTGCTGTAGTTTTTAAGTGCTGGGTATTGTGTCCCGGCTTTCAAATAAACATATTTATGTTTGCTTCCAAGCAAAGCCCAACACTTTGTATTGCATTTTTGCAGGCTGGAAAGGAACAATCGCCACTTCCACCACCAGTCAATCACAGACCCAGATTTTAGCGAGGCCACTGAGCGTTATCTGGGGTCACCTTCATCTGCTGATAATAACCCACTCCTTTGCTGCCTAAAACTGAGAACCATAGAATCATAAGGCTGGAAGGGACCTTGGAGGTCTTTCATAAGGCAGGAGGAGTCCTTATATCATCCCAGACAAATCTTTTCTTGAGTGACAAATGTGTGTTATAACGTGTGTTATAAGCACTGAATACCTGTATGTATACTGAGAGCTTTTGCACCGGAGACAAATTCTTTGAATGTCCAATCACACTTGGCCAATAAAGAATATTGTATTCTTATTCTTATTCTTATTCTTATTCTTATTCTTATTCTTATTCTTATTCTTATTCTTATTCTTATTCTTATTCTTATTCTTATTCTTATTCTTATTCTTATTCTTTCCGTTCCATTCCATTCCATTCCATTCCATTCCATTCCATTCCATTCCATTCCATTCCATTCCATTCTATTCTATTCTATTCTATTCTATTCTATTCTATTCTATTCTATTCTATTCTATTCTATTCTATTCTATTCTATTCCATTCCATTCCATTCCATTCCATTCCATTATTATTCTACTCTACTCTACTCTACTCTACTCTACTCTACTCTACTCTACTCTACTCTACTCTACTCTACTCTACTCTACTCTACTCTACTCTACTCTACTCTACTCCACTCCACTCCACTCCACTCCACTCCACTCCACTCCACTCCATTCCATTCCATTCCATTCCATTCCATTCCATTCTATTCTTTGGCTAAGGGATCCACGTATGTTTAGCCTAGTGAAGAGCAGGCTCAGGGGAAACAAGATAGCATCTTCCAATCATTAAAGGGCTATCACAAGGAAGAGGACATCGGTTTATTCTCCATAGCACCTGGGGGCAGGAGAAGAAGCAATGGGTGGCAAGCCGTTCCCCCGATTAACTGTTTTCACTAATAGAAAATTTCTCCTTAATTCTAGGTTGGATCTCTCCTTGATAAGCTTCCTTCCGTTACTTCTTGTCCTGCCTTCAGGTGCTTTGGAGAATCGGTCCACCCCCCCCCTTTTCTGTGGCAGTCCCTCAAATATTGCACCAGTGCCATCACGTCACACCTCATATCCTTACCTAGTGGCCACACTGGATCAAGGGGGCTTCTTTGCCTCTCATCTGTACAGATAATTAGACACTGAGTTTATCCCCACGGACTTGCCGATGAATCTCTCTGTAAATGTTCTTGCAGGACAAACACTATTGCAATTAGTGAGTGCAGCAGCCAGGAAGCCAATCTGCAAATTCAGGTTGGGGTCAGGCGCTCTTTTCCAGCGCTTCAGCAGTATTCAGATCTGAGTCTGCAAAAAAGTCCAGCCCCCAAATCCTGCAAAGGCAGGATCTTCATGCAAGCTTTCCAGCCTCTGTCCTCGTTGATTCTTGGCGAGCGCCCACCACTGCAGATGGGGAAGCTAACTTTCCTGCTGCAGGGGAAGGAGGGGGAAAGGTGCAAAGCAGCCATGCCATGTTCCTGGTCTGCCTGCTTTTCTGAAGGCTCGGGAAGGGAGAAATCGGATTTCCGCAAGCGGGGACAGCCCACATAGTTTGCAAGGCCTTTTTCTTGCAGGGTTTGGTTGTTGTTCTCTTGCAATTATTATTACAAAGTGATAGTTGTGGGAGCAGCGAGATGATTAATGATGAAGGCACTCTTTTTCAAAGTGGGCAACTTGAAAGTGGGTGGACTTCAACTGGATGACTTTGGGCCAGTCACCAGGAGATGGTGAGTTCTAGTCCTGCTTTAGGCATGAAAGCGGGCTGGTGTCTTTGTACCAATCACCGTCAGATGGGGAGTTCTTAGACATGAAAGCCAGCTGGGTGACTTTGGGCCAATCACTAGGGGACTGTGAGTTCTAGCCCTGCTTTAGGCATGAAAGGTGACTGGGTGTCTTTGTAGCAATCACCATCAGATGGGGAGTTCTATCCCCACCTTAGACATGAAAGGCAGCTGGGTGAATCTGGGCCAATCACCAGGAGACTGTGAGTTCTGCCTTAGGCATGAAAGCCAGCTGAGTGACTTGGGCCAATTCCCAGGAGATGGGGAGTTCTAGCCCCACCTGAGGCATGAAAGGCAGCTGGGTGAATCTGGGCCAATCACCAGGAGACTGTGAGTTCTAGTCCTGCCTTAGGCATGAAAGCCAGCTGAGTGACTTGGGCCAATTCCCAGGAGATGGGGAGTTCTAGCTCCACCTGAAGCATGAAAGCCCGCTGGGTGACTTTGGGCCAATTCCCAGGAGATGGTGAGTTCTAGTCCTGTCTTAGGCATGAAAGCCCGCTGGGTGACTTTGGGCCAATCACCTGGAGACACTGGCAGTGTGTTAGCTTTGGGGTTTACAAGACCTTGACAATTTCTTGCAAACCATCAACCATGAAGAGACACAGACTATCATGTGAAAATGCATGAATAACCCTGGTAGGAACTGTCACCCACTGAAAAGTGTATAGGTTTTGGCTTTTTAAAAGGGCAAATACTTTAACTTTGGTTTTTTGTTATACATAAACATGATGTGTCAACGCTGCTAACATCGGATGCTCTTGCTTTGACAACAGATGGAAATGCAGCCATTTTCTCTATTGCTTTTAGAATTAGTTGCTGCTGGGAGGGGGAATGTGGATGAGAGTTCAGCTAGTCATAACAATAATAACTTAGCCGTGGGAACCCAAGGTCATTGGGCCCAGAGTTGATAGAGTTTTGGCGGGCTGGAGAGCTGGGGAGAAAGCTCCAGCTTCAAGCTAATTGGGGAATGTGATTTATGACTGTTTATTGGAGGGGGGAATTGCACTTTGTTACTTTTTATCCAGGGGAGGGGAATTCAGTTTTTGGCTTCAACTATGTAGTGCCATGCTTTGTTTCTCGAATAAAAGATTCTTTAAGGTAAACAATGCCTCAAAGTTCTTTTGAAGAGTTTCATCTATCGGAACCATGACATGATGTTTTTATGCACACACACAAGCACACCGCTTCTTTCTTAAATTTAATCTTCTAGAGTTGCCAGCTATCTGGAAAACAAGGAAAGGAACCAGCTTGCCCTATTCTTGTAGCATTTCTGCATATCAAACAATTGTTTCCTATCACAGTTAATTTATAGCTGGGTGCCACATATTTATCATCTTCTAATTGCTGCAGGTTAAACTTATTACTCCAAGGGTAACTACCTTGGCTGTTTCCTGCTTTTGACCCATCATCCTTTGCCCATTTACTCTAGCATCTTCTGTTCCAGATGTTAGTCATGACCCAGAATTTAACTATGAACTTTTTTCCATGATAGAAGCGAATTGATTCTCTTCTTGAAAATGCATGTACTGTACAGGTAGCCCTTGACTTACAACCTTTCATTTAATGATTATTCAAAATTACAACGGCCCTGAAAAAAAAAGGGACTTATGACCATTTCCCCACACTTACGACTGTTCCAGCATCCCCATGGTCACGGGATCAAAATTCAGATGCTTGGCAGCTGGCTCATATTTATGACTAAGCAAGATTACGTATGCAAATCCCACTCCATAAGCCCCTCCCATGATGCTGCTTGGGGTGGAGCTTGCATAGTGATGTCACTGCACATGCTGAACACACATCTCAATGGATTTATATCAGTGGAACGCCTTACCTCCAGAAGTCATGGGTGCTCCATCACTGGAGAGATTGAACAGCCATTTGTCTGGAATGGTATAGAGTCATCTGCTTGAACAGGGGGTTGGACTAGAAGACCTCCACAGACCCTTCCAATCATATTTTTCTATGTTGTAGTAAATCAACTTTCATTACAGCCACTACTAGTCTTTTAAACACAGCTGTAGTGCTATGCCTCTATTTAAAAAACAGGCTTGGGGCTCTTTCGGGAAAGATTTAAAACATGTAAATAACTATCCCATGTAAGACTAACAAGAACCAGTCAGGAACATATCAGGCATATGATATCTTCTGGTATCAAGGAGAGATTCAACCTAGAAATAAAGAGAACTTTCCTGACAGTTGGAACAAGTAATCAGTGGAACAGCTTGCCTCCAGAAATTGTGGGCGCTCCATCATCAGTGGAGGTTTTTAAGAAGAGATTGGACAAACATTTGTCTGAAATGGTATAGGGTTTTTTGCTTGAGCAGGGGGTTGGACTAGAAGATCTCCAAGGCCCCTTCCAGCTCTGTTATATTGTTATTTTGGTCTCTCCTGAAGCCCAAGCCTCAATATCCATTGGAGGGCACTACATAGTCATTGAAAAGAAGGAAGTATGCTCACTGCAAATTAAAATAGGAGTTGGACAGATCCCAGCCCAAGTGTGTGATCAAGAAGATAGTTAATATATAATAGATTGTGTCCCTGGCCAGAGTTGATGGAATCATATAATATAAGAGTCTGAGATCATCTAGTCCAACCTTCTAACAACCCAGGACTCAACTGTTACAGCATCTCTGACAGAAGGCCATTAAGCCTGTCTTGCAAAACCTTCAGTGAAGGAAAGTCCATCCTCTCCTGAAAAGACTGTTTTGTTCTTAAATTGCTCATCTGTATTTTGGGTGAATCAGAATCAGAATAGAGCTGGAAGGGACCTTGGAGGTCTTCTAGTCCAGCCCCTTGCTCAAGCAGGAGAACCTATACCACTGTAGATATTCTACTGTAGATGCAATTTGACCAATATAGAATGGAGAGGAATCGTGACATCTCGGGACCCTGACTAACTTCTCTTGATCTATTTCAGGTGAAGAGTGGAAAAAAAACCCCAACGAAACAAAAACCCTTGACTACTTTAAAATTGAAACCGTTAAAGATGTAGTTGAAATGCCTCTGCCCAATGGGGATGAAAGCGAAGGAACATCAGGAGGGGTTGGTGTAGAAAAAGAATTAATGGACCATTTTATGTTGTATTTAGGGAAGTGAGGATCAGCGCTAACTCTTTCTTAAAGTATGGAACCTAGAGCAAAAGTAAGGTTTAACTAATGCAAAACAGCGCGGAATTATTAGTGCGCGTAATTAGGAAATTCTATTTCTGTCGGTGCATCTTACAATCTGCCAAGTCACGCTGCAGATTTGCATTCAATTTGTGAAAGGCTCTTAATTCTTTTCTTTTCTTTTTTTTTGGCCCAGTTTATATCTATATATATATACAAAGGGAAGAACGCTGCCACTTTTTTTACTGTACCGCTCCGTTACTCTTGACTTTCAGGATCTGCCATTGAACAAAGTTAGAAGAAGCTCTCTTATTCTGCTAACATGGTGGATATTTTCAGGCCATGTGTAAGCAGCCTGCTCTGATTCGAATCTACTCCGTTGTGTTTTCCTTCGAGCTGAATGGAATTTCTTTAGAAAGACGTAGATGCAGAATTGCAATCTAAAACGTCAATAGTGTGGTTGCATTGCCTACACTGAGTGGACAGAATACACTACTGGCATGAAATTTGCTGCCCTGTTGCTGATCCTCATCCTTGTGTTGCAAGCCACGATGTAAAAGAGATGTTGAGACTCCAGAAAGAGTGCAGAGAAGAGCAACAAAGATGATTAGGAGGCTGGAGGATAAAATGTACAAAGAACAGTTGTAGGAACGGGGTATGTCTAATCTAATGAAAAGAAGGTGACACGATCACAGAGTTCCAATATCTAAGGGGCTATCACAAAGAAGAGGGTGTGTGTGTGTCAATCTATCCTCCAAAGCACCTGAAGGCAGGACAAGAAGCAACGGATGGAAAGTCATCAAGGAGAGAAGCAACCCAGAACTAAGGAGCAATTTTCTGACATTGAGAACAATTAATCAGTGGAACAACTTGCCTCTGGAAGTTGTAGGTGCTCCATCACATTGGATATTGGAGAATCATTTGTCTGAAATAATGTAGGGTCTCCTACTTGAGTGGGGGTTGGAATAGAAGACCTCCAGGGTCCCTTTCAACTCTGTTATTCTGTTATTTCCTTACAAACTAAATGGCAACAAGACTTAAAGTTCTATGTTCTATTGTTCTGTGTTAAGATTTCAAACTTTTCAAGGCCATCCTTGGACAATGTCAGAATTAGGGGTACACGGTGCAACTAAGGATGAACTAACTCATTCTCATTTATTGATTATTTATTCATTGAACAAAGGTATAAAGCCACCCAACTCACACACAGATAATTCTGGGTAGCTTACAATATTTGCCAAATCCAACGCATACTAAAAGCCCACAAAATACTCATTCTCCACCTCCAGGGCAGCAACAACACAATCAAATCAGCCGCTTGATCGCCTCCATCGCTATTTGGTGTCTCCAGGCAAGCTGACAAAACCATGTTTTTAGGATTTGTGGGGAAAGCAACAGGGTTACAACCATTCGTGTAGTAACCATTCAAAATTACAACAGCACTGGAAAAAGTGACTTATGACCATTCCTCGCATTTACAACCGTTGTAGCATCCGCACGGTCATGAGATCAAAAAATTCAGGTGCTTGGCAACCAGCATGCATTTACGATGGTTGCAGCATCCTGGGGTCATGTGATCCCCATCTGCAAGCTTCCTAGCCAGCTTGCAACAAACAGGTGAATGGGAAAGGCTGGATTCAGGTAATGACTGCATTATTCCTTTAACAACTGCAGCGATTTGCTTAACAACTGTGGCAGTAAAAAGGTCATAAAATTGGGCGCAGCTCAGCAACTGTCTTGCTGAGCAATGGAAATGCTGTGGAAAGGTGATTGTAGGTTGAGGATTGCCTGCATGAGCAGAGAGATATTGTCACGTATGAAACTTTGGCCTCTGCATTTCAACTTGCCTTTAGATAAAAGGCAAGTGGGTAGATGGAGAAACGGAGCTTCTTCAATTCAGCTGCAGACCGTGAGAGCCTGAAGCCTTGTCAAGGACACCAGAACAGGTGTGGATTTGAAACAGATGGTTCCGATTAGAAAGTGGATTTGTTGATATGGATTACGTAAGATGTTGGGGGGGGGGTTGGCTGGGAAAACTATTGTTTAAGTCTATGAATTGGTGTGGGAACCTCAGACTTAGGTTTGCTTCGACATAACCATGCAGTGTATTCAATAAACTTTAAGATTTTTGGAAATGGAATTAATCTGGAATTTTATTTGGATTCTTGAGCTGGCTGTTGACAGATATTTTCCACGTTTTCTGCTCATCTGCTCTCAACTCTAGAAAGTAACCATGATTTTTTCCATATTTGAGTGGAAATTCTTGGTGCCAGAGCAAGGAGCAAAAGAAAAACTCTCAAAGGGATCCTGATAGCTGGCACATTTGGCAAGAGCTCCAATGCTCTGGAAGATAGATCACTTTGAACATTAGAAGAGACAAATTTTCATCACTGGGAAATTAAAGATCTCTTGCAAATGCCCAGATCATTATCTATCAAGGCATAAATTGGGCTGCCTGTCTCTAAACTGGCCGTTAGGAACTGATGCCCTGAAGAGAGAGTGACCTTTGAATTCCAAGCAATATTCAGTTCATTGGTTATTTAATTAGTGATACAGATAGCAGCGGCTTCCTTGTAAATCGGTTTATGTCTTCATTTCCACTGGAATCAAATACTTATCAACTCTGCCCTGGCAAGGGAATTTCTTTTTCAGATTTAATTCTGAAAAAAAGAGCTTTGGAGTAAGAACCTAAACTTAGCCCTGGCTGTAGCTTATTAAAGCAGCCATGTCTTTCCCTGGGAACAATTGGCCCTAGCAAGATCCTGGGAAAAGGGGAAAATGTGTTAAGTAAGGGCTGGGTTGATATTTTGGCATGCTTTAATGTACCTTTTGGGAATCAGTCCTAAAGCACCCTGTATGGCCCTGTTTTCAGTGCTTAAATAGGATGAAGGATAAAGGGAATAACAAGATTAGTTCTCTCCCTTGCAGCAATAGTTTGTCTGTCTATCTGTCTGTCTGTCCTCTCTCTCTCTCTCTCCATCTCCATCTCTTTCATCATCATCATCATCATCATCATCATCATAATCATCATCATCATCATCTCTCTCTCTCTTTCTATTTCTATCATCATCATTATCTCTCTCCCTATTATCAATTATCATCATCAAGTATCTATATCTATCATCTCTCTCTCTACATCTATCTGTCTGCCTGCCTGCCTGCCTCTCTCTCTCTCTCTCTCTCTCTCTCTCTCTCTCTCTCTCTCTCTCTCTATCTCTCTCTCTCT
>JALGBA010001159.1:0-129003 GCA_023970755.1 Azemiops feae
TTGTCTACATGACTTGTGAATGAACATTTAATCAGAAAGGTAGGTACTTAAGCAAATATTTTAAATATATCCCTTTAACTTACAAATACATGAATACAACACTATTATATAAGGGGAGCCCACAATTCTCTTGACTTTAATTTTCTGCTACCACAATCAAGCACTACTCTTTCAATCTATTGATTTGTTAAGATTTCTATTCCATCTTTCCACAAACAGCTCAAACTGGTATAAGACAGGGCTCCCTCCTTCCATTTTTCCTGTAATAACAACCCTGAAAAGTAAGTTGGAATGATAATCACCCAGCAAATTCTATGGCTGAAGATAGATTTAAGCTTGAGTTTTCCAAGTGCCAGTCCAACATCTTGGTTCTCTGACTTGCATTCTTGGCAAAGATGCCTGGGGTGTTTTTGTTTTTGATGCTAGTGCTCATTGCCCATAGAAGCATTACTGATATTTTTGGTAACACATTGAAACTAAAGTAATCTGTATTTTAGAATTGAGTGAAAAACGTAATTTTGAACATGCTACATGATTACATTTTTCACTGAGTTCTGAAATGCAAATTATTTTCAATGTGTTATTAAAAATATCAACACTATTTCTCTATGGCGAATGAGCACTCACATCAAAAACAAAAATACCCCAGACATTTCAGGTTGCATACTTTTTGCCAAGAATGCAAGTCAGAGAATAGCCAACTACAGATTTGATTAAGCAAATCACATTTGCAGCTAATTCTAGTCTAAGGTGGACATATGCAGGCCACTTTTGAAAGCAGGATGGGTGTGAAAGAAGTGAAGCCAAGTATCTGAGGGAAAGGAAACTATAAGACTTCATCCAGAGTAGTGATTTTCAAACTTGGCAACTTTTAAGCATGCTGGATGGGTGTACACATCTTAAAGTTGCCAAGTTTGAAAAACTCTGCTCTAGAAGATCATGATCTCCACTTTGCTTCCTGGCAACTTTGAAGCATGCATGGAACAGTGGCAGGACCCAGGGCGTCTTATGCTTCATGATCATTAAACACAGAATTGTAGTTATGCTGCTTTAATGAAATTGTTATTTTATAATTAGTACTATATTACTATAACATGGCTACTATTATGGCCTTGAATTCTTAGCATCTATAATTATTTCTTTTCATAATACTGAGAAAACCTGATTTTTTAAAATAATTCCATTTTAGATAAGTCATCGTCTGTTTGTGTATACTGCATTTCAGAAAAAAGCAGGTAAGTTGCAATTTCTGTGCAAAACAAATACCTGGGCATCATTTGAGGCTCCCAGAAGCAATGCCAAATGAGTGAGCAAGCGAATCAGAATTAGGGCGGCTGGAGACAACTCCCTCTCTGGTGTGATCACTGGATCCCTTTTCCTAGGATCTCCAAGTATGTGGCCCGTTTGTGTCCTGTCCTGAATATTGCTGCAAAGATATCACACAGGGAAATTTGCACATTTTCCTATTATTTTGCAATGATTTCCAGATAATGAGAATTATAAAAAAGTATTTATCATCCAAAATTGGGTAGATATAGGTAGCCCTCAACTTACCACCATTCATTTAGTGATTGCTTGAAGTTACAACAGCAATGAAAAAAAGTGACTTATGACCATTTTTCACACTTACGACCATTACAGCATCCCCAGGGTTACATTCAGTGGTGGGATTCAGCCAGTTTCCACAGGTTCAGTAGAACCGGTAGCTAAATTTTGTTGAGTTTGGAGAACCGGCTGAACCCATGCTGCTTCTGGAAGTCCGTTCTAGGCCTCAGAGGCCAGGTGGAGGCCTCCCAGGCCTAGAACGGCCCGCCAGAAGTGCGTTGATGTCACTTCCGGAAGTCCATTCCAGTCCTCGGAGGCCCAGGCCTGCATCCACACAGAGAACCGGATGTTCAGGTATTTGAATCCCACCACTGGTTACATTATCAAAATTAGGACGCTTGGCAATTGGTTTATATTTATGATGGGATGCCAAATTCACTTAACAACTTTGTTACTAGCTTAACAACTCTAATGAATCACTTAACAACTGCGACAAGAAAAGTTGTAAAATGGGGCAAAACTCACTTAGCTGTCTTGCTTAACAAGAACTTTGGGCCCAATTGTGGTTCTAAGTGAGGACTATCTTTATATTATGTAATACACAGAAAGACTGTTGTTTCTCTGTGTCATATAATGTATGTGGGTATATGCATAATTCTGTATTTATTTATTTATGTTTGTCATATTTATGTAGTGTATATTGGAGATGGTGACCCTTTGAGAACTGTATGCAACGAAATTTCATTTTAATGTATGCCGATTAGTGTACATTCAAAGTGACAATAAAGTTATTATTCCATTCCGTTCCGTTCCATTCTAGCCGTATTTACTTTCTCTAAGGAACTGTTGCAAACCAAATTAAATACATTATATGATTGCTGAAGTAATCCTAGCAAGCATCTTAAAACAAATATTCTGTTCGTTTTGTTCAGGGATGGGATGGGTCCTGAGGGAATAGAATGGACTGATACAGAGAGAAAGGGGAAACAAAAAACAACTCATTATTAGTCCAGATTATCTTCTGAACTACATGCTAATAGTGTTGAATTCAAAAGGAGATGTGACAGGTACCTCTAACAGTGTGAATTCTAAATATTCCAGTTAGAAAGAAAAGCATCCACAATGAGTGGTAAACTAAATCTTCACATCTCTAGAAAAAAATGATTAGCCACTCTTGATGTTAGATAGCAAATCAGGAGTTTAATGGAGACTTTTTTTCTTTTGATTCCCCCTTGGAACACACTGTAATTTCTTCCATGACTCAGGAAGAAATTGGGCTCACAGAAATTTCTAGCTGCAGTGAGTACTAGAGAGAATTTGATTTTCTTTAGGGTTTGATTTTTTTTAGTGTGTGCTTAACCCTAGTTTCTGTCAAAGTTGATTCTCTCCCAGAAACTTAAATTAATACCTACCTATTCTTAAGTCTCATTTTTTCTACTTTAACAGCCATCTATGGTATTCTTTGTTGTTGTAATCTTAAAACTTTCAGAACTGTTTAAACAGATAGCTTTGATGCCAATTGTAGGGGAACTTGCCTCAGAATGCCTAAGCTTCCCCAAACGTATTACTAGATTATGGGTTTATGCTGACCTTGGGTTTTTCAATTGGCAGGAAAAGAAAAGATTTCCCCTCCCCTTTTGGTTTTGTTCTTATATTCCTGAGTTATGGAAAGAAAAAGGGGTGGTAGTATCAAATACCATCTGAAAGCAGTGACTGCTGCATTATCCCAGGTTGGCCTAATTAGTACAGCAGAAAAAGGCAGAAAGATGGTTGGCTAATCTGTGCAGACATCCTGAAGTATCAATCATTCAGAAGCATCTAAATGAGATGTTTGAGATACACAGAAGAATGCACAAGTAGTTGGCTGCTGTAATTATTATTGGGAAGCCTGCAGCCAAATAATGTAGATGCAAAAATAGAATTTAGTAGAGGTCCTCAAACTATTTTTTCTTGTACCCGAAAAATGTGATGAAAGCAACAAACTTGGGAGTTAGGCAACAGGATTCAAATGACTAACAAAACTAAAAATGGAACGCTTGGTACTTTGCCTTGCTTTGTGTATACAAAAGAACCATTTTCTCCTATATGACAGGAAAGCAAGAAGATGGTGATGGTGTAACGTTTCCCCAGTTACATCCCATGTCTAAGCACAGAGACAGAAAATAATCTGAAAAATTTGCTGTAAGCAAATAAACTTACAGAAAAAAAATACCCCCATCTTTTATCTCAGATTGGACTGAGCACAATTGTCTCTGTAGAAATCTACAGTCCTGAAGTCTTGCTAATTCACTGCAATCTCACTCAAAAACTGTAAGTGCTATGGAATGGTTCCTTCCACAATAAAACAGGGGGGGGGGAAATCAAGTGCCTTAGTGTTGCTTCCCATTTCACACAAGGAAGGCATTTTGGAGGATATAGGAAATACTTTGACTGTTGCTCCTCAAGCAACATACAGAGCACCCAAAATTACATTAACAATTTTTCTAAAAAAGCTAAAATCTTGCAAAAATTCACAAAGGAATAAGGACAAAATCCCAGAATCATTTTACATTTTATAGCAGTTCATTGGCTTTGTATTCCACATTTCTGTTCAAGAAGTGAGGCAGCTAGGCTTTTTTTCTTAAAAAAAAACCCCAGAAACTGAATAGTTAAGAACATTACTCCTAAAATTAATGTTAAATTCATTAACAACAGAAAGTCTGTCAAAAGAGATATGCATTTTGTGGCAGGACAGCATCCCCCCCCCCAAGAGAAGGAAATAGTTTGTGGAATATTAAAAAGGCAGAATATTATATTTCCCCAAAGGAACTTAAAGGCAGAAAAGCAGGCCCAGTTTTTCTTAATAGCCCCAGCCAGAAACTCAGAGGCCAGATCTGTAGAAATGCAGATTTGATAATCCCATTCAGAAAGACTGAGGCCCATTCATGAGCAAATACTACCTGCAGATAGCCCATTCAAGACAGTATCTTCAAAATCCCCTGGAGTAAGATTTGATAGCTAATAACAACAGAGTGATAGGATAAGAACCAACAACCCCTCACCAAAAAATCCAACACAGGACAAAGCCATCAGCCACAGCACCAGAGAAGCAGGACGTGACCTTTAGGACATAATAGGATTAACCCACCACCATCAGAATACCAAAAGGGCACACTGAACCTCAGGTCAAAGTTCATGACACAGGAACAGCCTCAAACAGGAAGAACCTCAAACACAAATGCCCAAGAAGGTGTAAAAGCCCACCACTCCCAGCTACATGTGGTCAACTTTCCCAGAGCCTCATTTCTGTCTGGCTCTGCTCTTCAATAAACTACAACCTTCTTTCTAAAGCAGTCTCCATTTTGTTTATTCCCAGCTTGGACTGGACCCTGAAGATTTTTCTTTCAACAATGTTCTGATTGCCTTAATGCCAAGGGAATGAAAAGCAAATTCAGCTTTGGACAGAAGGCAATTTAGACTCTGGGAAGAACGCAAGGGAAGGTTCTCCTTTGCCTGCCAGAAAGATGATCCTCTTGACAATGGATGCCAATGGAGACTGGTTGTAGCAGGCATGAGCAACTTGTGAAGCCGTGCTCCCTTTTACACCTCCCTAATACACCCTGATGAATTTGGCCACCAAATGATCCCATTTCTCTGGGGAAAATAGAAGTGATCCTACTCCCATTCTCATCTTTAAAACCCAAGGGGGGGGGGGGAACCAAAAGCAGAGCATTGGCATCACCATATCAGTACAGAACCTGCTGCTTCTCCTGGAAAGCCAGAAGGCTGAGAAGCACCCCCAGTTCCTCAACTGGTACTCACTCTGCCTTAAGATTGTCTGTCTGTCAATCTCTTAGGGCTTTAAAGAGTAATGTCAGCTCCTCAAACAACTAGAAATGTCATAGAGATAGTCCTCGACTTAATGAGCTCTATTGAGCCCAAATTTTCTGCTGCTAAGCGAGACAGTTGTTAAGTGAGTTTTGCCCCATTTTACGATCTTTCTTGCCACAGTTGTTAATTGAATCACAGTTCTTCAGTTAGCAATGGCTGATTTCCAGAAAAGAGAAAGTATGAATTCTCTCAATGAAGTTTTCCATAGACTTTGGAATTGGAGAAGTAAAAGCAAGCCAAGAAAACACAGGGTAACCATTTTTCCATAAGGAAAAAAATTGAAAGGTAAAGGGTGTTACAGAAGAAGAAAATAAGATGGGGAACAATAATGCAGTAAGTACTCAAGTAGAATAAATAGATTTTGTTACGAGAATGGATACCTACTACAGGAGAAATAATTCTGATAGCATCCACAGGGATCAGATTTAGTACGTATTCATACAAATGGTATGAGACCACAACTCAGT
The DNA here is from genome assembly GCA_023970755.1 of Azemiops feae. Classification (NCBI taxonomy): domain Eukaryota; kingdom Metazoa; phylum Chordata; class Lepidosauria; order Squamata; family Viperidae; genus Azemiops; species Azemiops feae. The sequence continues at coordinate 5,883 of JALGBA010001159.1, forward strand.
CCTGAATGCCCTTCATCATTTTTATAACAATGGGAAAAGCCTTAAGAGAACACTCAAAACTATCCAGATAAGGGACTACTGGATTTCAAACGATGCAGAATTCAGAAAATAAAAGTACATTTTCCTATATCTTTTGCAGTAGCTCTCCACAAGAATGCTGACTGGACTTATAAGATGGTGAGGTTTCCCCAAGAACAGAAGCAGGATAGAGTATCAGGTGCATGCATCAATAGGGAATGAAACTCTACCTGGATTGAAAGCATCCAGTTTTTTGGGTACACAAGGCAACATGTTCCTCTTGAGAAAGAAACTAGTGAGGAGAGTTCAAGAAGAAGATGTAAATTGCCAGAACTGCCACCTGATTTTTGCTCTGAATGGGAAAAATGGGCCAGACCTTTCAAAAAGGTTTAATTTTCCTAGTGATTTCCAAGTGCTGGCAGCAATGTGGCAAAACCTTGGAGCTGGAGATGCTTGAGACAAGATGTGAAGACGCCAGAGAAATTCTTGGCCCAGAAGAGGAATGTAGGTGAAAAGGCTGCAGCTGCCTTAGGGTCTGCAATTCTTAATTACTGCTCCCAAATGGGGCTCACAAATAGGTGGAGCAATTGCGACATGTTTGTTGTGGTGCTTTTACAAGAATCTAACACAGGACATAAAATACAGTAAATAATTTCAAAAGGACTGACAAAGCTCTCAGAGAATGAATGTGTTATGACTGTGGTAATCATAAACAAAAAACAAAGGGTGGGAATCCCATCAAATCTCTAAGCTTTTAGGATGCTAAAAGGGTTTTCTCTCAGCCTATGTGTGAGAATCTTCCACCATTTGGAAGACCTCTTGATGACAACTAACACTTATAGACTCATACTTGAAACTGTTGTAATTGGCTCTTAGTATATGAAAACCTTTTCTATGAAATCTCATAAATTTTAGTTTGTTTAACAACCACTGACTTCCTTGTGAACTTTGCCTAGCAATAGAAACACTCTCCTTTTTGAACTCAAAACTCTTCCATATTTGTAGATCAGGGTTGAAATGAGGGGTCCTTGGTGCTCTCTGAGCTTGGTTGCTGTCTTGCAGATGTTTCTTGTAGATGTTTCTTGCAGATGTTACCTAGTTTGAGTACTGAAACATCTGCAAGACAACAACCAAGCTCAGAGAGCACCAAGAACGCAAGGTTGCATTTATATCTATCCCTTTGCATGCTAGGTTCATCACGTTATAAATACTGATGAACTGACTTCAGACCAAAGAGACTAGGAGAGTAGGCATAGTAAGATAAAAATTAGCTAGACCTACTCAGAATGAAAACTGACATTAGGAGTCCATAGTTGATATTCAAACTAATTTCTCAGGCAGGGAAACTACTTGTATACCCAAAAGATCAGTAAATGCCTCATTTTTTTCATCGGCGTTTACAAATAAAATTTTCTCTCAGAATTCCAAGAAATTGAAATTCAAACCTTGCTCTTTGGAAGTTTAGCACTGGCCTGTGGTTTTCACCTCCAATTTGAACACCACAATCAACACAATGACTACGATGCATAGGTTGACCACACTGAAAAAAAAAGCAAATATTAAAAAAAGAGAACAAAAATAGTTCTTCACTGTTTCATTTTAGTCCAATTACAATGTGCTTAGAAATATATATATCTCCCTCCCTCTCTCCATTTCTTACCTCTCCAATAACACAGGGGTGACCATTTGGACATGCTAGTTGAATAAGAAAAGCAAAAAGTAAATCAGTACAATGCTGCCAAGAATTCTAAATTATTCTCAGGATTCATCATTATAATCTAACTTCAAAAAGCTAATGACATTGTAAAAAATAAATAAAACGAAGGGGAAAAAGACATTCAACATGCAAATAACATGTCATATTTCCCTTAACTAAATACCAGAAAGATTGCCTGTGAAATCCTCAAGATTATTTTTTTTTTCATTTTGGTTTTTACTTTTAACTTGTACCTTTTATATTTGTACTTGAGTCTTTTTAATCTATGCTTTTATTCGTGTTGTTTTATTATGACCCACAGTCTCTTAGATGAGACAGGCATTATAGAACTTAAATAAACATTGAAGAGTTTGATTTTTGAATCTTCAAGAACAGCAATATCATATGAAACAGAAGTAAATATGAAAGCTGCATTAGCATTTATTTCTTAGAAAATAATGGGAGAACTATTCAGGGGAAAATGTATACACCTGTGCTGTAGAAACCAAGTGCAACTGAAAAGGTTTTATACATCAATATAGCAGCAAGACTAAAAATATTATCTTTCCAAGGGTTTTTCTACTTTTCTCCAACTAAAACTGCATCTGAGCAAAAGAACACTTTAACATCCAATTCTACTGTATTGCCTGATGAAAACTCCTTTTAAAAATAAATTCTGCTGGCTGCTTTCAGAGATGGATTGCGCAATTTTGCAGATCATCACTGTATCTGTTACATGGCACTGATATGTATGATCAGAAAATAGTGATGCTTTTACTTTCTTGTTGCATGTCACCACTAGGGCAGGATTATTTGTAAGCTTCTTTACAAATATTTCCCATTTCTGTAAATCATAGTCTGTGAGTTTCTTTAAACTATCACAAATTGACATCCCTGATCTCATGTCAAATGGTTTAAATTGGCAGATAGAACAATATGGGCACCAATGAATTTACACCTTCATTTCCTCTACAAAATGCCATGCTCTTAACCTCTTGTCATTGTGTATAAATAAATCTCTCCTTGGTTCATAAAGAAGCTAGAAACCACAGCTAGACTTGGTAACGCCAGTTGGTGCAGAAGAAAGGAAAAGGCTGCCTTGTATATATATTCATAAAAAGGAAGGGAGAGGGCAATCCTACATAGACACATTTGTGATGGAGATAAGGATTGAGTGTGGAAAGAGAACAGTTGGTTTCAACAGAACAGGATTGTGTTTTGGAGCTCAATGACACCTTTATCTTGCATTTCGGTTTAATTTCCATTTTACATGCTTTAGCTTGCCCTTCTATAAAATGGTCTTTTATGACTAGCCATTGTCTTCATGGCTATGATTTTGTCAATAGTTCTCTCCTCCACCCCTCCACGCCCACCCCTGCCACCTTCACCCCAGACCTATATTCTTATAGTCCTACGACATTTTCTTAAATATCATCATGTAGGTCACAAGGCTAATCATTTGAGGACCATCACCAAAATGGACATTACTTTATTCCTATGACTTATGAAAATATGTTCCTGGTTGTAGCCAAGTTTATTCAGATCTATATTCTGGATATGTCTGTTATGACTTTCCCATCATATACTCCAAAGATTGATACTCACTATACCAATGAACTACTTCCTTTAACTTCCACTGCATAGCTTGAGCCAACATGTCTTCTGGCATGGTTGGCAGAAAAGCATTCTGGTAAAAGAACAGATGAAAATTTGAATCATGATATTAAATAATACACAGTGATTATTTCTGACTGATTTAACTGCTCCAAAGTCATTTTCTCATATAATTAAAAAGTAAACATTGAGAATTATCTCGAAATTGTAAAGGTATAAATAAACAAAAGGGGAAGCTAGGAAATAAGCTAGTTTGTTTGAGCCATGATGGCACAGTGGTTAGAATGTAGTATTGCAGGCTAATTCTGCTCACTGCCAGAGGTTCGATCCAGATCGGCTCAAGGTTGACTCAGCCTTCCATCCTTCCGAGGTCAGTAAAACGAGGACCCAGATTGTTGGTGGCAATAGGCTGACTCTGTAAACCGCCTAGAAAGGGCTGTAAAGCACTGTGAAGTGGTATATAAGTCTAAGTGCTACTGTTATTGCCCAGCATTACTCTGAACAATGTCTGAAAGGTTTAACTGGCATGTTATACAATTTATTAACCAGTAAAAGATCCTGCACTTCCATTGTACCTATACCAAATGTTTCCCGAATATAATTTAAGTGGTTGGTGTTTATATTTAATGCTTTAGATCAATGTTTCTCAACCTTGGTGACTTTAAGATGGGTAGACTTCAACTCCCAGAATTCTCCAGCCAGTTGAAGTCCACCCATCTTAAAGTCACCGAGATTAAGAAACACTGCTTTAAATGGCCTACAGCGTGGTTCTCTGAAGGACAGCCTCTCCCATGATGGATCCACCCAGTTGTTAAAATATGTAAGAGAGGCTCTTGCCACAGAACATTCCCAAGTTATGGAGGGTTTGATTACCCACTCTCTCTGCCTCTAGAACTGCTTTCTCTAGGCCTTGATTTCTTGCTCATTAATTTGAGCATTGTTCCATTTCTGTATTTTTAAAAAATCTGCATTACATATTATAGTAGTTGTTAATCTTACTGAATATTCAAGTTAACAAAGAGGCAGGATGCATTTAAAAAAAAAAAGTTAAAAAGAAGTCCAGTATGAACTTCCTTACCAGCATGGTATTAGGTGAGAATGCCAGATTCCTTAGAGGTTCGAGGATTCGATTCTGGCCACAAAACAAAACAACTGCAGTATGAACTGCCATTTCAATCACCATCGTGTTGTGGCCGAAAGACAGAGGGGGCAGGGTCAGCAAGGGGAGCTGATTAGACACAAGAGATTCAGCAAATGCCTTCAGTTTTGCAGATGGAAGAACCCTGGAGTTCCGGATGAATTCTTTAAGTATATCACATTGCTGAATAAAGGAGGAAAAAAAGGTAAATAAGATTTAATCTGTGACATAAAAATGATTAATTATTTACTTATTTACACACTCATTCATATAATATTATTGCACTTTGTTACCAGCAGTTGTTTGCTGCCTGCTTTAGTGATTCTAGGAAAATTACAATATAGTAATACTAAGAGACCTCAGGACAGGTATGAATCCACTAACATAAAACATAAGTAGCAATACAGAAAACAGGTATATGGAAATCCTATCTAGTCTATAGCAGGGGCGGGCAATTAATTTTCCCAAGGAGCACATGAGAAACTGAGACTGTTGTGGAAGGCCACCACTTCCCTGCCCCCTGCCACCACTGCCCTGCCCCCTGCCACCCAGCCCCCTGCCATCGATGCCACCACCATGGGCTGGACTGGGACTGCCCACGGGCCAGATGTGACCCATGTGCCTTAAAATGCCCTTGTCTGGTTTACAGGTACAACCTTGTCACAAATTTTCCAAATGGAAACAGCTGAGAGAAACCACAACCCATTCGGGATGTGCAAAATGTTTGACCGTGAAATGATCTGAGCTCAAAACTGCTGCTGTGAGTTTCCTGAGGAGAAAACACAGAACACTTGGTTTTGTGCACAACCAACCTATATTTAGTTCAGCCCAGTTGTTTCTATGATTAGTAGGACCTTTCCATCTAAAATAACCCTTATTTGCAGATCACAAGGAAAACGAATTCACCTTCTGCTTGGGGTGAGCATTTGGGTCTCTGCATCTATACAGTGATGTGAGCTCTCTGAAGATAGTCAAAAGAAAATGAACTGCCGGTGCAGAGTTGGAGTCCTTATATGCCTGAAGGGAAAGATACAAATAACCGAAACTATTAAAAAGAGGCAAGATAATCAGGAGTACAGATTTCATCTTTGGCTGGCAACAGAATGATTAAGAGCACAGAATAAAACCTGAATTAATAAAACACAGCCTTACACTCCAAATTCCAAAGAGGTATTGAATCATAGTAGTTTAAATCCTCCTAGACTAACCTATAAGCAGCTAGACCAAGCTGTTTAGTAAAAGTTTTCTCACCAACTGTAAAGGGAAAACCAGGCAAGGGAATGGCACAGATTTGCATAAGAATCTCTATTCCAATCTGGCAGTCACATTTATTCCACCAGCTACTGCAAGTAATTTGGACTGCATTATATTTTATCTTTTTGAGTTTCTCTTTGTAAGCCGATCTGTCTTCCACACCAATCAAACATAATATACAAAGCATTCTACAAAATAAATCACTGATATCGTGTTAATTAGAATCAATGATCCTGATAAGACCATAGTGGATTAAAACTCAGATCCTTTGTACATATTTCTTATTCCCCACTGTGTTTTTCCCCAGATTCTATTAATTAAAGCAGTTATGGATAACTAAGCACACTGCTATGAAAAATGCCAGCATGAGCTTCAACTTTTTGTGAAGGAATGCCTCCAGGTCCCAGAAAATAAAATTAGGAAATGATTACAGTGTAGTGCTTTGTTTTGAAAAATTCACACAGACTCCCCCCCAAAAAACCAAAATAAGGTAATCTTGAATGACAGAGAGGATTAAGTAAATTGAGTAAATTTCCCTATGGCTGCCATGAGAATTAAATCCCAAAGGGGTTCACTGGCTCAAACAGGCTATGAGCTATTTCTGAAGGAAGAATAGTTTTTTATTTGTAAACAATTACAGTAAAACTTCCTTCCAAATGGGTATCTAACACTGTCTAGAAACACTGAAGAAAAAATACCAGAATGCCATTTGGCTCTTTAAAAACAGTATCAACAAAAATCTCTCTTTTTTTGTCCAGCATAGCTAATAGAAACAGAAATGAATGGAGCATCTGAGAAATCCTCTAGTACTTTATGCTTATTACCAAATCAGAGAAGGCCCCCTTCCTGCCAACCAAGAAGAAGAGCTAAGCTGCTCAGAAAGAAAGAAGTTACCTTCAGGGCTGCTGCGATGACTTCTGTCTCGCATTTTATCAATGCTTCCCCCACAGCATTGCGTATGGCTTTGTAGTCTTTGCCACAAACCAGGAATCGATCAATGCGGCCAGGTTGGAATGTCTGAGGCCACAAACCACAAAATAAAATAAAAAAACCTCTTAAAGACATACTGTATGTACTAATTCACTCATTTGTTTAACTTGTCCCTACCATAATCAATGGGATTTTCAGACTTTCTTTAGAAAGTTGGACAATTGGAAGATTCTGAATGTTAAAACTTTATGTCATCCATAAAGTAAACAGGCATATGAATCCATTGGCCATTCAGACCTGCTTGACAGTTTAATCTTAGTTAGCTGCCTCTCCAGCCATTCTATTTTAACACTAATATCTCACAGCAAGACAAAGATCCTTTCAAAAAATTTCTTCTGACACCCATTTATTTATCTGTTCAAAGCCGTCTTTGGAAGAGGTGTGGTGGCGCAATGGTTTGAATGCAGTATTAGAGGCTAACTCGGCATTGCACTGCCGGGAGTTTGACTCTAACCGGCTCAAAGTTGATTCAGCCTTCCATCCTTCCGAGGTTGATAAAATGAGGACCCAGATTGTTGGGGGGCAATATGCTGACTCTGTAAGCCACTTAGAGAGGGCTATAAAGCACTGTGAAGCTATTGCTATTCCAGAAGTACTTATAAGTTGTTAACAGAAATATATTGGAATTACCTGTTGCTCTTCAATTATTTCTGATGGAAATACCCAGTGATACTGGTGGTTACTCAAAAGCTTCTGTGTGAATTCCAACCCGTACTGGCTAGTAAGCTTTCGCACAAGGTAAATGTTATGCCAGTTATTCTGAATACAGTGGAAGAACTGCCTCACTTTTTCCAAGTAGATTTGCTTTTCTTTATCTTCACTATTGTCTGCAGAAAGAAGAAAAGTTGGTATTTAATTCCCAATCATACCACAGCAGTTCTAAAAAGATGGAGAATTTGTCTTGCAAAGTTTTGTATTTACAAAAAAAAAAATCCCCCCCCCCATTTTTTCCCCACTGAATAAGAACTTGCTTATGAGAGTTCTCTGGAAAGTTAGCATTTCCATGTGGCTACCATAATCCACTTGCCTGAAGTTTCGTGAAGTTCAAAGATCATCTCTGCAGCTCTATCCATGCATAGACGGAGGTTGGCAATTCCTTGCAAATACTCAATGGTAATTTTTTGGGAGACTGGATGGCGGCGGTTCCACTGATGAATATAATTTTCCAGAAAATACCCATCCTTTGCCAAGCAACTTATTTTGGTTTCTTTGGGGAAATTTTCTATTTTCTCACACAATGAATCCTGAAAATAAAAAAATATTTTCAGATTATTTTCCACATTATTTTATACCAGTTAAAGCTTCCAAATTAAGCAATTTTTAACTCTTCTGTATGAATATATATATATATAACAAAATGCTGGATCGAGAATTTAGACAGTTTACTGAGCTCCTCAGGGATGGCATATTCAAAGAGCCTATCTGGAATATTTTCAACAAAATAATTAGGTCTACTCTTTGGGACCATAAGAAAGGCTGAGCGCCAAAGAATTGAGGCATTTGAACTCTGGTGCTGGAGAAGACTCCTGCGAGTCCCTTGGACTGCAAGGCGTTCAAACCGGTCAGTCCTAGAGGAGATCAACCCTGACTGCTCTTTAGAAGGCCAGATCCTGAAGTTGAAACTCAAATACTTTGGCCACCTAATGAGAAGGAAGGACTCACTGGAGAAGAGCCTAATGCTGGGAAAGATTGAGGGCAATAGAAGAAGGGGATGACAGAGAATGTGGTGGCTGGATGGAGTCACTGAAGCAGTAGGCGTGAGCTTAAATGAACTCCAGAAGATGGTAGAGGACAGGACTTCCGGTTCCGGTTTACAGCGCAGGCGGTCGCACAAAGAGTCTTCTCTCTTGGCCGGCCAGTTTCCCCCCGCCGGTAGACCCTGGACAGGGTCGAAAGTCGCCTTGGAGGGGCGACTACCGCTGAGCAGGACACTCGTCGGCTGCGGAGGGAGCGGCAGCACCCTCCGCGGTCCGAGACAGCTCCTTTGGGCCAACAGGGAAAAGATCGGACATTAACATGGCCAATCATCTAGCTGCTCCAGCCGAAAGTCACAAGAACAACTAAGCGAAAAGAACCACCGTGGATGATCCGGGTGAGACCTTTCCTTCCCTCTTTGTACCCTAATTACCTCCCTGTGAAAAGCTTCTGGAATTATTTCCCTACTTTAAGAGAGCAGCGTTCGGATACTTATGAAAACGAGCTCTGAGAAAAATAATTAATTTTTACTGATTATTTGAGTTGCTGGATTTCGGGGATCCTGAAAAAATCTTTCCTGTGAAGATGGATTTTCTTTCTCTCTGCCTGCTTGTCTTCAGTTTAAGCGGAAGCCTTTAGGGAGGGGGGTGGAGTGTTTTTCTTCCTCCCCCCCCTTCTCTACATAAGCGTGGTTTAAGCTATTTTATTTGAACTTACTTCTTTAAAGATATTTTTCTACATTTAGAAAAGCCATTTTAACTGTATTGTTTATTTTAAAACTTTTTTTTCTGCATTCTGGGCTGTCTTTTGCGGCTTGAAGCCTTGGCAACAAAGTATCCGTTTTAAGCTGAGAACTTTCACTTCCCTTTGTCTGGTGTTTATTCAGTTTAACAACTTGGCTCTACGCCCAGCCCAGACACTTGGCTGTATGCCCAGACATTTTTATCCGATTTTGAAACCAGCTGAAAGAAGGTTTGTTTTTTTTCTTTCTCCCATTATTTTAACTTGACTTTACAGTATAAATTATATATCTCAGGTATATGGACCTTCTCTCTTTCTTGGATTACAAACATAAGAATTGACTTTCAAGGCACCTTTTTTTTATTACTATTCTGGATTACAAATTGGATATTTTTTTATAATATTGATTTTGGTTTTTTCTGCTTTTTCCTCCTTGTCTTGCTTGGCCTTTTTGCTATTTTTTATTTCTGTTTGGATATTATATTTTATAATATCCCTATTATAGAATTTATATTGTTGTATTTACCTTTCAAGCTGAATCTTCACCAAAAAACTAAGATTATTCTATTATTGAAATGGAATTTTACCCACAGCTTGGCTATGGACCTATATTAGAAAACTTTTTGGAACTTAAAGAACAATTTAGAATAAACATTAAAGATGATGCTCCAGAACTAAAAATTGAATCTCAAACTTTGACTGATCAATTTATAGACCAAAAACAACAGAGGAAGAACAGATCAACCCCAAAGAGGCCGGCATGCAACTACATGCACAACTTAACAAGATGGAGGAAATATATCCACAAACGGATGCTGGGAAGAATTCACAAATTTACTGAACAAGTGAATGCTAGAATAAATGCTTTTATTACAAAACCTCAAATTGACTTCCAGATTCCAACTGACTACCCTACAATTCAAACAATAATAGAAGAGGAAATCAACATAGAGGAAGATATCATATCTCATATACAAGTTATGGAGAATCCCGATGACCAAAGGGGGATTTCAATTAAAACACCTACAATGCCAAAAGCAACAGGAATTGATTTGCAAATACGAGGCATCGAGAACTGTGACAACATGGATAATCAACGAATAACTACCACACTGAACAAGACTGACTATATAGTGCAGACAATATTGGAAAAAAGAGAAGAGAAATATGATCAGACTGAATTGTTGAGAAATATGTACAATCAAATATTAAGATTTGATGATTTAGAGGCTCTTTTATGGAAACCTACTTGGCACAAAAAGAAAGCTAGAATTAGGTTTAAAAATGAGAGTTAAAATTTTATCTGATGGGTTAAAAAGGCTTTTAGAGATTTTGACGTTAATACTACTGAGCTGAAAATTATTGATTTGACTATGGTTGGGAAATGTAATATGGAAAAGGTGGTAAATAAAAAGTTAATAGAAGAAGAAATAGAATACAGACCTGAAATGAAATATGAAGTTGTTTTGTGGAACAATATGTTTTTTTTTATATAGGTACAATGACTTTGATAGGATTTAAACTTTATGTAATGAGTTAAAAAGGGTTTTTAAAGATATGGATTGATTTATAAGATATATATTTGAAATAGAGTAGAATAAGAAATAGAATCTAATTGGGAAGTATAAATAGAATGGTTGGAATAATATGTACATTTTAGAGACAATTTATATTTTACGAAATAAGGGAAATTGGATACCCGAAGTGTAAACTATGTGTTTATTTAAGGCTAAATTGGAACATGGTAATTGTAAGTTAGTTAAGTTTGAAAACCGGATTTGACTTGATATAGGTGAAATATTATTGATATTTTTTTCTGATTGACTAAATTCTATTTAGAAGTGTATTAATTTGATTATGTTATATCAATTGAGGGAAATAGAGGGAACTTTTAAAGAATTAACTTGAACTATATATGTATGATTATGTTTCTCCCTTTCTTCTATGGATGATTGATTACCCTATCTCCACGATGATTCTTAAGCATGTTGATGTAAAACCCAAAAAAAAACAAAACCCAATAAAACTTATTAAAAAAAAAAAAAAAAGATGGTAGAGGACAGGAAGGCCTGGAGGAACGTTGTCCATGGGGTCGCGATGGGTCGGACACGACTTCGCAACTAACAACAAGAACACTCTTTGGCAGCAGGCAATAGAACAGTGGAGATAATGACAACCCCTAAGTTTAACTGTCCTCATATTAAGGCAGATGAAGGGGGAAATAGTATTCCAGCTTAAGGATGAGCATTGTCCCTTGGCTTGGTAGGTGCCTTAGGGGAATGGGTAGGTTTTAGATCTAGTAGATTTACCAACTCCAATCTGCCCAAGCATGCCTCAAGCTTTACACTTTTGACTTAGGTGCAATCAAGGTTTCTGCACTTTTAACCAAAGTTTATGGGAGAAACTTTGTGTGCAGGCAAAACTGGAAACTGGCTCTGTCATGTGTTCACTGGAATGGCCTTAACTTAAGATTTCTTAAGTGATAATTCCAGATGAAAGTGAAACATTCAGGGGGGAAACGGGCTACAGGGAGACCTGGTACTAAGAACTAAGATACATACATACATACATACATTGCATACATACATCATTTGGTTTGTTAAAATCAGGAACATGGTGACAATCTCCAGTTAGTAAAATTAATAAACTATGTTCATTTGCAATGATCTGCAACATGATTTAAGCTGATGTTAATAAAAGTTGGCACAATGTGGTCTATGAAAAGCTGCTTTAACAATCCTAGATTCAGGAATTGATAACTTAGTAAACGTAAAACTAAATTGGAAAATGAGAAGGACTGACTAAAGACACTGATTCACTTTACTTTTTAAATTTTCAGTCATTTCCTCTAGATTTGTAAAAGTCAATTAAAAACCAAAGTTGACTACAATACAGCAGATTCTGATACAATAGCATAACAGCAGCATCTTAATCATGTCTTTGAGTTTGACCTAAACACAATTTTTTGAGAAAATCAAAGTGTACAAAAGCCAAAAAACATAGCAGAAATAAGATAACTACAGATGCTTTAGGAACAAATATCTTTTTCCTTTCCTTCTCCTTTTCCTTTAAGGAGAGCAGCACACACTTTTTTTTCATGCAAATATAATACTCTTCCTCATCAACCTCCTGTCCCACTGGCCACATTTCCCTCTAAAAGAAATCTGAAAAAGACAGTTACCTCAAAGCAACTGATGAATAGCATGTACAGCTCTATTTTATCTTCCTTGTCCATGATGTGATTTGCTTCAACTTGTGATAAATGCTCTTGTACGTAGACTTTCACATCACTGAAGCTATGAAAAGAGAAACCTCCATTTATCCACAAATAATGTAGGGATTTTTTTTATTATTTTTAACAATTTTCAGGAAATAAAAAAGATATCCCCAGGGTCATAAGGATGCATTTCTGCAGTTGTAGAAAGGAGCAGGGAGAAGAATCAATTAAGTTTTAAAAAATGATGTCTGAACCGTAATGAGGCCTATAACGAAAATAGTTCATGCAACAGAGATGCTGAAGTAGAATGTTCTGCCCCAATTTATGCATCCCAGTTGAAAATCTTACCTGTATTTCAGAAGCAATTTTAACACCACAGAACGGATTACAGGAGTTTTATCCACCACATCATCAAAGGGGGACAAAGATTTGGTATGTAAGTTTTCAGGGCCTAAGGATATAATGCAAATCAGTCTGGAGAAACAGTACAATGCTTCCCTTTAGGTTAGAACAATCTCAACAGATGTTATGATCATACCTTTCAAAACTGACTTGTGCACAAACATCAGATTCAATAGCTCTTCAATCACAGATTTCTCTGGGGGATTATTGCCTTTGAAACACATTGTGGAAACCAGGTCTATGAAAAAATTGTTGCATAATTTACGGAACTGGGTTTTTTTCTTTATGGCAATGCTGTGGAGAAAATGGTAAGTTATTATTTATCTAGTAAACTACCAAGAAATGCAGAGCCAATGCAGCAACTGAATGTCCTCAGAAAAATTTATCTGCTGGATAAGAAGGACAAGGTTCACCTGTGCTCCTCAGATACTGTGGGATTGTAATCATCTGGTGGACTGACCAAGCAAAGTGGACAGATCATCTGTCCCGGCCCCAGCCACTGTTTGATACAATCATAACAAAATACGTGATCACAAGGAAGGTTTACTGGATCTCTAGGATCGCCCAAACATATTGGGCATGACCTTAAACCAAACCTGTGAAATCAAGAGAGAAACATGTAAGTAGCAATATATACTTAATTACAGAGTTCACAATGAAGTAGTAGCATAGGTAAGCCCCGTTCTACCCTTCACATTTGTTTTTATTTAGAGTATTTGTATGTTGCCCATTCCTAACATGGTCCAGGGCTGCCTCCAGAAATATAATAAGAGCAGCAAAATTACAATTAAAATGCCTTGGCAAATAACTTTGCTTTAAGCCCTAGCTTCAAAAGGAGGGGTTTGCTTTAACCTGTATCAGTACCTTCCCTATACAACTTCTCTCATAGGAAAAGTAGAGTTAATCACAGCTATTTAATGAATATATGCAAAGATTCACCAAGAGTGTTTCAGTGGTGACCTAAAAGTGTGAGGCGTACTCTGTCAGAGTAAGCAATCCTCAACTAAACTTGTCGTAAACCAAGTTCATTGTGATCAGCTTGTATTGGTACCACAAAGCCACCAACAACTAGAAAAAAAATATTTCAACTGGGAGGTTATGCCAGACCTTTGGGAGGTTGTGCTACATTGTGGTTTGGTTACAATTTCTGGACCATCTTTAAGGAAAGGCACAGACAAAACACACTGTAATAATTTGATTTTGAAGTTACCAGCATATGAGTCACCATAAATTGATCTTTTCCCTCCATGTAATGATGCAACTGATTCATAGGCAAAGCTAAAGAGTCCTCCTTATCACTTATGTTTCATTGCTGTTTAAGAATAGGAACTACAAACTACAAACCTAATTTTAAGAAGCATGTGACCACATCCAGAAGAGATGTTTCTCCTTAATCCTGAAATCTAGCCCTGAGAATCAGCAGGCATAGTTTTACTCAGTATACCGAAGATTAAAGTAATCTGAAGTTCTGTCTCTTTTGTTGTTGTTGTTGTTGTTAGTTGCGAAGTTGTGTCCGACCCCTCGCGACCCCATGGACAATGTTCCTCCAGGTCTTCCTGTCCTCTACCATCTTCTGGAGTCCATTTAAGCTCACGCCTACTGCTTCAGTGACTCCATCCAGCCACCTCATTCTCTGTCGTCCCCTTCTTCTATTGCCCTCAATCTTTCCAGGTAGGCCTCTTCTCCCATGGAGTCCTTCTTCTCATTAGGTGGCCAAAGTACTTGGTTTCACTTCATTACTCTGGCCTTCTAAGGAGCAGTCAGGGTTGATCTCCTCTAGGACTGACCGGTTTGATCGCCTTGCAGTCCAAGGGACTCGCAGGAGTCTTCTCCAGCACCATAGTTCAAAGGCCTCAATTCTTTTGCGTTCAGCCTTTCTTATGGGCCAACTTTCACAGCCATACATTGCAACTGGGAAAACCATGGCCTTGACTATACGTACTTTTGTTGGCAGGGTGATATCTCTGCTTTTTAGTATGCTGTCTAAATTTGCCATAGCTTTCCTCCCCAGGAGCAAGCGTCTTTCAATTTCTTGGCTGCAGTCCCCATCTGTGGTGATCTTAGAGCCCAGGAAGATAAAATCTGTCACTACCTCCATTTCTTCCCCATCTATTTGCCAGGAATTGAGAGGGTCGGATGCCATGATTTTGGTTTTCTCCCATCTCTTTAAGAACTTGCCACAATTTGTTGTGATCCACACAATCAAAGGCTTTAGCACAGTCAATGAAGCAGAAGTAGATGTTTTTCTGGAACTCCCTAACTTTCTCCATGATCCAGCGTATGTTGGCAATTTGATCTCCAGTTCCTCTGCCTCTTCGAAATCCTGCCTGTACTTCTGGAAGTTCTCGATCCACATACTGCTGGAGTCTAGCTTGTAGGATTTTAAGCATAACTTTATTTGCATGTGAAATGAGTGCAATGATGCGATAGTTTGAACATTCTTTGGCATTGCCTTTCTTTGGAATTAGAATGTAAACTGACCTTTTCCAATCCTGTGGCCACTGTTGAGTTTTCCAAATTCCAAGACGTTTATTTCAAAATATACCTTCTTTTTTCTACTATTCACCTATCAACAACTTGTAAATGCTGCCATTGTATGCCAGTCCACTGTGTTATAGCCTGGTTGTTTAAATTAGTTTGGGGGAAAAATCAGTTCCTCTTTAATTTTATTCAGATTTCTGTATTATGTGACAGTGAGATAATAAACATCCAGGAAAAGGACTAACACGGTGATGAATGTTGAAATAGGTTTGATGTTGGTGCATATTTTGAACCTATGTCTGTGACCTTGTATAAGCATTTCTTCTATTGCTTTTTTTCCACTCTCATGGGGAAGGAAGAGATAGAGTAGAAGAAGAAAACACAAATCTATAAAGGCAGAAAAGGGTCATTCATTTATAAGGGCTCCTACCTCTGCTGCCTCTATCTACAAAGAGAGTTTTGGGAGCCAGATTGAGTTACTATAGGTCTTGACCTTTTTGTTAAATGCCAGGTTGAGGTTCAACAGAAACGAAAACATTTGTGATATTTTTGAAGCCTTCCTTACAATATGGATCATTCCATTCCTAAAAGCATTACCTGCAAAATGATTGACTGGCATCTTCCTTGCACTGACATAGCATTCTCATCACTGCACTGAATGTTCTCATAGTTTTGATGTCAGAATCCCATTGAAAACACTGGGAGAGGAAAGTGGGGAGAGAAATGCCATCATTACAGTTTCCAAAAGCGAAAGTATAGGACCAACATGTTTTCTCACTTACCATTTAAAAAACATTTAAAATGCTTAAATATCAAACCTTTTAAAAATACTGTTTTAATTTTAAATTAGTAAGGAGAAAAAAACACGAGGATGGAAGATAAAAAAGAACTGATGACAAAAACTGGTTTTCAAATTGAGAAAAAAGCAAAATAACTGCATATTAAAATGACTTATAAATTGTACATTATTTCAAAATAATTAGAATAGAATTGAATAGAATAATAACTTTATTGTCACTTTAAACGTACACTAATCAGCATACATTAAAATAAGATTTTGCTGCATACAGCTTTCAAAGGGTAACCACCTCCAATATACACTACATAAACATGACAAAAAAATAATAATAAGCATATACCCAAATACAAACACATATATGACCCAGAGAAACAACAAAGTCTAGTTTGGATGTATACATATATATGGCGAGAAAAACAAATCTTGCGAGTTTACCAGACAGATGGCGTAGGGAACAAAACTGTTACAGAATCTGGTAGTTCTGCTATAAATACTTCAAAACCTCCTCCCAGAAGGAAGCAACAGAAAGAGACCCCATGAAGTGGGTGTATGGGGTCTCTAAACAATATTTCAACCTTTAAGCGCATAGCTCTGTATGGACTCTCTGTATGGACCTTCTATCTGAGGCACTGCTACCACCAAAACCAAACAGTGATGCAGTTTGTTAAAACGCTCTCAATTGTGCCTCGGTAAAAAGTGGCCAGGATAGAAGGAGAAATTATGTTAAGATGTGGAATGAAATTAAGAAAGACTTGTTAAAAATGAGAAAAGTTACAAGTATCATTGTTTGGAGAAGTTTTGAGGTAAAGATGAATGTACTCTAGAATAATGCTTTTATTTCAAACAATATCTATTTTGAAAAATGATTTGCCTCTTAAGCAATGATAAAAAAGATGTATCTACACTTACATGGCATAATAAAAAAACCAAGAGCTGAATATAAAATTCTTCAAGATCCAAAGGAAAGAAGAGGATTAAGATTATTGATTTTAAATTGTATTTTGCAGCCTGCTGTTTGGTTTCGATGAAAAAGTGGGTATTGTTGAAAAATAAGAGAATGTTAGAATTAGAGTAACATAATCAGAGGTTTGATTGGCATGGCTTTTTATGTTAAACTTTTACTTTAAGTTAAAGTAAATGTAGATTTTAAAAATCATTATGTGAAAATAAGGAATAAATACAAGCCCAGGTTGTGCCTGAAAATATCTTTATTGGTCTCAGTACAGGAAACATTTTAAAGAAACGAAACAAGAGGCAAAGAAAAATGGTTAAGTATCAAGATCTATTAATATAGGAACATGGAGAATTCAAGATAAAAGTCAAGACAACAATTGACTACAGAGGGATATAAATAATATATATGGACAAACAGGAGAGAATATGAGTAAATGAGATGAAACTGATATTGTATTAAAACTTAAGAGAGATTTTTTATAAAATGATGTATCATTGGTACATGACACCAGAGAAATTATCAAAGGAGTATGAAGGCACTTCAAACCAATATCAGGGATGTGAAAAACATGAAGGGACATTTTACTATGCCTTCTGAACTTGTGAAAAAGCTAGAAAATTTTGGATACAAATACATGCAATGATAGAAAGAATTGTAAAGATTAATACTAAAAAAAACAGATTTCTTTTTACTGGGATTTACTGGTAAGACAATTAGAAAAGACTCATGGGTGATTTTATATATGGAAACTGCAGCAAGATTACTATATCACCTATAATGCAGGAACACCAAAATACCCACAATAGATTGGAATAGATTGAGAAGATGGCAGAATTGTCAGAAACTGACCCATTTGGTTAAAACAATTATTTTTATAAAAGACTGGAAAACATTTGTGGACTTTTTGCTGAAAATAGAAAAGAGCAAAGTAGTGATTTATGGGTATGATGACTGAAAAAAGATTAAGAGAGGACCGAAGGGATATCAAAGAGGGAGGGGGAATAATGTTGGAAAGAAGGCCGGAAGTCACTTTTTTTCTTATTATTTCTTTACATTTTCTTTCTGTTTAGCTCTTTGTACTTTTTCTTTTCCCTTTCTTTTTACTTTACATTTGTCTTTTGCTTATGTAAATATTCTTTATAAAAATAATAAAGTATTGTTTTAATTTTAAAAGTTAACGGAAAGCTAACACACACTGTAAAGCATCAGCTTCAATACTCGTTTTTATTTCTAAGGATGTTTTTGTGATCCAAGGAGACTTCAAAGGTATTCTGAGAAAACAAGATATTGGACGGTAACAATCCAATTCTTGTTTGGATAAGCAGAGAATATCCTGGGAATTTAAGGAGGTGTGGTGAGGAACAGCCTCATCAGTTTGCCATCTAATAAAATAGGTATTTTATGATGGGCCAAACTCATAAAATATAACAGTGCCCATAATGTAGCTCTCAAAATTCCACTGAATGAACTGATCCCAAAACTCCACTTATTTTTTCCTCCAAAACAAATGGCACATTCCTTAGTATAGAGTAGACCATGGATCCCCTGATCAGAATATATTTAACTCTTCAACTACAAATAAGAAATAACTACTATACAACAGAGTGAAATGAAATACACAATGAAGTCGTCCCAGTTGGAAATACGTACAACTTTATGGAAGTAAAACTCAGCAAATGAAGATCGCAAGGAGGAGGAAGAGGAAGCAACAGCTTACCCCCCCCAAAAAAGTGGGGGGAGGGCACTTCTATTCCCTACAATTGAACAAAGTATAGCTTCTGAGGTTGACATATAGTAATTAACCTAAATGTTTAAATAGAGAAGACTGTACACCCTTTCCTCGTTTAGCAACCACAGTTCAGCCCTTACATTGGAAACAGAATGATCACTAAGAGAACACATGACAGAGAGAAATGGAGAAGACACTGTAAAGATCACTGGTTGCTGCCGTCTTTTTCAGAGAAAGTTCTCTCATACGGTGTCTTCATTTTCCTTTCCTTTTCCCTCCACGCAGAGCAGAGGTTGTTTTTCTCCAAAGCCTTCTCCAGAAAGTGCTACTCACAAATGAACAAGCCCAGGTCTTAATTAAGATGATTGGAAGCCTCCTGTCAGATGACTCTGCTGCCTGAAGCTGACCAGATCCGTTTCACAGCTGTGACCAGATCAGTTTCACAACTGTGACCAGATCAGTTTCCTATGCCAGGCATAGGAAATTTGGCCGCAAATGCGGCCAAATGGTTAGAAAAAATGATTTTTTTAATTAATAAGGAGTGCTTGCTTATATTGTTGACAACCAACTAAATAAATGAATGCTTAAAGTAATATTTCCAATCAGGAGAAGCTATCATTCTTACGTTGTTAAGTTTCATGATATACTTCTTCACCAGCTCCTTCAGTTCTGGAATCAGAGTTTCTGCTCCAAGCAGCACATGCTCCACAAAGAGGGACACTGAGAAAACCCTATTCCATTGGCTCCTATTGGGGGAAAAAAGGCTAATTTATTAAAAAGAAAAAAAGCATCATACTATCAAAAAGCTAAACTGAAAAACAAGTGGACTCTAGCTATATAATAAAGAGATCAGTACTGCCTTTTATGGAAGCAAATAAACCTATGAATTCACTTGCAAGCCCGACTGCAAGTAGAAACAAAGGGTTACTTTGGGAATTAACAATTGACCCAGGCCGTCTTGAAAACTGGGGTTAAGAGGTGATCAAGTGCAGCAGGGCAGAGGAACAAATGCATCTGCTCTTGCCAAAAGAGCTTGAAGTAGACATTAGTCCTCTTGAACCAATCTAGCCTCAAAAAAAATCACGACTGTCAAACATAGCATTCCACGCTTGCCACTTTGCAGGTTCAGATCCAACCTATGTTAGGATTGAGACAACAGGAACTAAAGATGTTTAGAAAGCATGCAATTATCATAGGAAGTCAACTTATAAAGTTGGCCGGAAAAAAGTCAGCAACTTATCAACAATAGAAAAAAGCAACCGTGAAATGATCTTACCACCATCAAAAGTAGACCCAAAACAACATTTTCTACCACCCTGAAATTTTACTTACTTGACCTCTTGGAGCATTTGGCTGCATTGGCTTCCACTGCCTCGGCTGCAGTTTGCTGCACATACCAGTTCAATGGGCATTTGAAGGTCCTTCACCTGCTGGAGCCATGCACGGGTTTTCCATGTCAGGACTGCCGAGGATAACATTTCAGTACAGGCCAGCGCAGCAAACACATCTACCACCTATGGCAAACAGGCATAAAGAAGCCTCTTACCACACACGTGCAATGTAAGAACATACACTTCGTCCTACCGTTAGGGCCGAGAATTACATTAAGATGATCAAATCTAAGCATCCTTTGGTAAAGTAGACCAACTTGGATTTTGATGCTCTCACTGCCTCATTGTGTTTATGGTTTTGTACTTTGCTAAATAATCCGACAAGTATGGTGGTATAAAAATCAAATACATAAATAATTCCCTAAATAAATACAAGGAGTTCTCATTTAGCAACTGCCTTGTTTAGCAACCGTTCAGTTATGACAGTTACAAAAAAGTAATTTTATGATCAATCCTTGCCATTCACAATCTTTGCAGGTCTGTAAAGCAAAGGAAAGCTGGAGTTAAGATCATAATCACAGTCACGATTTAATGACAGTTTTATGAGCACTTTGCTTAATAACTAAGTTGCCAGTCCCAATATCAGTCACTAAATGAGGACTACCTGTAGTTCCCTTCTGTAATACCATTAGTGATTTTAGGTGGCTTTCTTCCCATCTATCCCACCCATCAGTTTTATTGGCCCGTTTTACATCCCCTTGATTTCTGTTTGACTTTTTGATTTTGACTTACATTTCTCCTGACTTAAAATCCCCATTTTTCTTTTCATTTCAACTTTACACTTCTTGTTTTCAGCCTGCTTTATTTGTTTAATGAAAAGCTTTCGTTGTAATTTTATCACGATATATTGAGATCAGTTACCTATATCTTATTTAAATTTTATTTATGGGAGAGTAAATATTATATATGAACACCTATAAAAGCAATTCTATTATTTGACCCTGCTTAGGGGATTCTCCATGTATTCCCATTACAAAGCAAATACATTCATTAGGAGTATATAGCCCATAAAAGCATTTTTGAAGACCTGCCTGGAGAGAACACAGAGAGAATACCACTTCCCCCACCCCACCCCAGGTGTCATGTTTTCCTATTAAGATTAAATGTTACAGCCCACCCACCATTTGGCTGTGCAACGTGCAGCTTCTGTTCTTTTCTCTTTGTTCAAGGGTATGAAGCACTTCAGGGTACACAGCAAGAATCCGGGAAAAGTTCTGCAGACGACTCCTAAACTGATGATAACCAAGGTGGACCCAAGGAAGGGAGAGCACTCTTGTTCCTGCACCAGAAGAGGCGGCCTTCATTTCTTCCACGCATGACAAGAGGGCCACTTGCAACATCTGAAAATATACAGCAGCATATTTGAAGGTGATTCCCCTCACAATCACCTGATGAATCGTAAGGATTTCAATAGTCTTTCCAATACATGGGACACATTTATCTGCATGTCATATAGTGGTAATTAAGTGCCAAGTCTACTCACTAACCAGCACCTACTACAGCACACAGCTGTTGGGCATCATGAAGCAAGCTTTTGACTCCAATATCTAGCCTTCTAGGATTGAAATACGCACATTTAGTTCCCTCTCTGAAGTCACACCCATTGCCAGGAGAATAAAGTCTCTGACATAACAATGAAAAAAGACGGCCTTCTCTTCCTCCGAGTAGCAAGCAATGTGTTGCCCCAGTGGTGTCTGCTGAAAGATGTCGAGAAACTTCTCTGCATGGGCTGGAAAACAAAATGGGATTTAAATTGTTTTGCATCTCCCCCAGAAATAAAGTCAACCAGTCCTCTTTAAAGCATAAAACAAATTTAGTATGAAAAGTACAATTTTCTTGATTTTGTTTTTTACTTAATTTATCAAATTTATATTCTGCCCATTGATCGGTTTACAAATTATAGGCGCTAATTCGAGCCAAATTTCCCCAAGGTTTTCAACAAAAGGACCTTTTTTTAACTTCCCCTTGGTCTTCTCACCTTCGTTATTAGTAATATGTTGTGCATGAACCCGAAGATCTTCCAAATAATCCTTTATCTTCCAGCTGAAAGGCATCTTATTGCCAGCCCCTGTAGACACTTCTATGTAATTCTGCACCTGAATTGGTTTTGTTTGAGAGCTAAAGAAGATAAAGTAAGTTTAAAATGAACAGATGCTTTTTCAATACATTTTGAATGTATTAATGTAAAAAATAATCAAGCAAGGTATAATGAGATATATTTTAATTTAAGTACACATAAAAATGTGATCAGTTTAAAGACAGACACTGAATGGATTGATGATTATATGGTGGATGTATTTAATACACACCATTTTATATATATGGAATAACAGAAATACCATCACATAAAATAAATCTGTTTCAATTTGTTCTACTGAAACTCTCTGTTTACTCTACCTCGCTCTTTTATCAAAATGTTGGCGATTGGAGAGATTTTTTTCCTATCTTTTAGCTATGTTCAACAGAGGTGCTAACTGTTCAGACATTTTTTTTAATAAGCCAGGTTCACTGAAAAATGAAAAGCTAAACCAGAATCGCACATTACTGATATAGGCATATACCACGTTATTCCTTCATATTTACTTCAAATTCCATTTACTTCTCTCTGTGATCAACAAATCTGTTTCTTAACCTTGTCCCCATTTTCTTCCCATAGCTTACCTGCTCTGACCCATGACATAAGGGATGTCTAGAAGTTTTACTTCATTGAAGATGAACAACCACAAGGCTTTCACACAATTTTTTGTTGTTGGTTCGGCCAGCAAATCCAGATTATAATCTCTGTCCAAAATAGATATCAGGTAGGCCAGAAATGGGCTCACCATACTCTGGATCCGTTTCCACAGCGTGCGTCTATATAAATCAAGAGAGGAAAAGCACATTCTAAAGAAACCAAATGTCTTTTTTTTTGTTTCAGCTGATTTGTTTAACTTCCTAGTGTATTAAAGATACCTTAGAGAAAATTTTAAAACCCCAGATGCGTATTTTATTACTGAAAAAAAGATTAAAACTTCAATAAAGGACAAATTGCAATTAAACTAAATTTCCCAGAAGCTGCCATATTTGGATTCAAGGCAGTTTTTCAACCTGAGCAACCAGTTAAAAAAAAAAACCAGGTGGCTCCAGAGAGTACTTGATGAATACTTGAATGTAATACCTAATCTATACATTATACCTAAACATTCCTCCTTCCTGGAGGGCAGTAAGGTTGGTGTTTCATGTGGAGTCAGTAAATACAAGGCATCACTGTGCAGAAGCCATGTTGTTACAGAGAGAGGGAATACAACAACAGAATCACAGGAACAATAGAGATGAATCACAGAGTAGCAATATGACACAGGAAACAAATACAATAGAGATGAATGATAGAGCTGCATGTAAGGTAAACAACACCCATAGCAAATACCTAATCTATACATTATACCTGAACGTTCCTCCTTCCTGGAGGGCAGTAAGGTTGGAGGCCTCCCGAAGCACCCACTCCTTCACCTGGAAGAAATTCTCTTCCTGTTTCTTCAAAAGGCAAGTAAGACGGCTCTTTGTAATCTTCAGGAAGTTGCCTGAAAAAACAACAACAGGACAGCCTAATTTTTATTTTTATAAAATTTTTATAGCCACTTTTTAGAAATATATTTCAAAGAACATGAAAGAAACGACTGATGGGTAATTCAGATTTTGAATCAAAATTAACGTTTCCTGGTCTTTTGCTTGATGATCCTACATAGAATCATAGATTTGCTTCCATAAGAAGAGCTACATGACTTACAAACTTGGGCACTGCCCTCAATAATTTGAGATTTAGAATTATTTGCAGTCTACACACCCATTGTGAGAAGTATCAGTTTATTCCTTTTCTATTTTCTATTCTTTTAACTACTTTGTGATGCCACTTATTTCACCACTATTAATGGTATGCTATAAAGGTAGGCTATAAATAAAGGTAGGCTATGAATAAATACCAGGCATGGGGAAGAAGAGTCATTATGCAGCTGTGAATAAGACTGAAACCCTTCTCCTTTTGCAGGATTCCTCTATTCTATAGGATTCCTATACATTCGCTTTCTCTCACCCTAGACTGGGAAATAAAATGATTGATCTACCAATTCACATTCAACAAGGGTGTAGATTATGGTCCATAATTTTCAATGAAGAAGCATCATCCTATAGTGGATTGATTCAGGCTAACAACAATCACATACACAAACACACACACACTTACTTGACACTTCCAAAGAACTCTAGGAGGAAGGCAAGCTCTCATCTTTTGATTTTCTACGGGGTCTAGTCAAACACAGTCACAGACAGAGCAAATACATTCTAAGAATTATAAAACAGAAACTGATCCTTTATTTTACCCTTTACTGTACATTCAGTATCCTGAGCATTCATATAATATAGCATGAGGAACTTGCATTAAAATATCTTTCACTTTAACAAAAGACCATGCTCCTTCTGGACATATTTGTATTATATACCTTCCTCAGATAGGAGGCTAAGAAGAATTTCAATTCTCTTAGCGCTACGACCAGCTTCCTCATTTTGGTCTCTTAGCATGCCGACAGCACTTTGAACACAACTCCTCAAAAGAACGGTAGTATCCAACGCCTGAGACTTTCCAGACACAGAAGAAGAAGAAAAACTTATTAGTTTCATTTTTTATGTGTGCCGTTGTGCCCACAGTAAAAAAATGACAATAAAGGTTATCTCATCTCATCTCATCTCATCTCATCTTAAAAACTTATTAGTATATCCTGAAATATGTACAATAATTTCCTCTATGGTTATCAGATCCCTTGAGATGTGAATGAGCATCTGATTAAACTGAGCTGGACAGCCTTTTGATAGTTGAATTGAGCGTCACATTTGAAAAGTATGAGATAATAACACAAGTGTCCAGGACCATTATGTTTCCCTTCCATGGGGGAGGAGTCCTAGAAATTTTTTTCCCACTAACAGTGCAAAAAATCTGAAATACCTCCAAATTTGAAATTTGCTAGAACAGTGCTTTTTATCAGCGGAAAAGTTCTAAGTGCAAAACGGCCTTTTCAAGTTGAAAAACGGTATTCCAAGTTTGAAACAGGCCCATTTGGTGTCCAGGACATTTCTCTTATGATCAGACCAACATTTTATCACAACCACTGGGATCAGAACAATTGTTTAAATTGTTTTACATAGCACTACTTTTACTTTTCCACTATACAACAGGAGGAAATTACGTCAGCCTTTTTTCACCAACTTCAGCAAAAACAAAAACAGAGTCTGAGGGCCAGATAAGGCTCTGGTGCTCTAAGATGCCCCCTTCTGGATTTACCCCAATGCCTGGGAGCACAAACGAGAAACAATCACCCAGGTAAAACAATCACCCAGGTATCGAAAAAGAGAAAATTTTGCCTGGATAAACACCTTAGTAAAATAAAAACAATGCACCACTAGGAACTAGGGAGGTAGGCAGCCAGGTATAGAAAGTTCAATTTCTAGAGAAAACAGATACAAAAGAACACCTTTGCATAACTGAAAGGGCATACGTTATTGCTCATCTATATAATCTTCTGAAACAGTAGCTAATGGAGCTATCATAAAGATCACAAATAGTGATCCCTATGGAGTGATCACAAATAAGAATTATATCGGTTTGCCGATGCAGCCAATATGGACGCCTGGAAGGCAAGCTCTGTCTTCCGCGTTCAGTTTCGCTTCACTGGAGGACCCTGGAAAGGGTCGAAAGTTGCCCTGTAGGGGCGACCAGCAAGGAGGTGATCCCTGTTGGATCACGGGAGGGCAGTAGCTCTTCCGCTTGATCCAGGGCAGCCCTCCAAACCGGCGGACGAAAGACCGGCCATAGCAATATGGCTCGTCACTAGGCTGCAGACAGCCGAAGTCACACTTACCATCAGGCAATTTTAAGGCAGCGCAGACGAGACTGGGTGAGATCTACCTCTCTTAAACCCTAACTATTTTCTTTACCTGCATAAGCTGCCTTAAGTACTTTCCCCCCTCTGGAGAGGGAAGGGAGATTTTACCCTTCCCTCTAGAAACAGCGGCGACTGACTATCCAGGGGAGTTTAAAACGTTGAAAGAACAACTTGATCCTAATTGGAATTCTATTTTTTAAAGTTTGTGGACTAAAAGATCTTCTATGCTTATTGAAGATTGGGGTTTTTACTTATAAGAAAGAAGCAAAACTGAAAAGATTATAAAAACTTCGGATTCAAAAGAAATCTTTTAAGGGTAGGAGCGACATCTTGTGGCTAAACCTGATACTACAATTTGTTATTGTCTAAAAGAGACTTGGCCAGCAGCCCAGAAAAATAGATAAGACTTATGCAACCTTGAGAGAAGCCCAGATGTGTTCCTTATTCACTGACAAAATCTTTTTTTTTTGCATTCTGATTGTAAAGCTTTTAACCTAATACATTACTAAGAAAATATGGATGAAGATCAAGAACAGATTCTCTCTATGTTAAAAGCAATTCATCAAACTATTCTTACAGCTACTGATGAAATAAGTGGTTACAAAAAAGAACAAGATGTCAGCCCAGATATACAAACTCAAATTTTGATTACATCTGAAAAATCAACTACACAGAATATAATAGAAAAGGTGGAACAATTAAAGAGTATGACAAAAGATTCAACTGATCTACAAATAGTCAATGGAAAACCCAAAAAAGGGACTGACAATATGGAAAAAGGAAAAGACTTTCTACATAAATCAGAAAGAACCTGAGGATCAAGAAGAAGAATAGACTGAAGAGAAGATAAACAGTTCAGGACAACTATGTTGAGATGGAAAAATAAAGAGATGATTTGTTAGTCCTCTCAAAAAAATGGCGACCAGATGGTTTTTTCTACGTCAAATAATCTATATAACAATACAGGAAGATTTGTTTGATGACTCTAAAGCATGGACATGGAAGACGATTTGGCAAAGAAAGAAAGCTAGAATAAGACTGAAGAAAATTGGGGTTTTGACTTATTTGTGCGAATTAAAATAGAATATATCCAAATAGATAAGACGTGTACTTTGAAATATTAGACATTGTTATGAGATGAGATAAAGAAAACTTAGTTTATAACTTAGAAGTATAAATATTAATAGTTAAATTTGAACACTGAATTGCTTATAAAGGTTAAATGTAAAGGTAATTAAGATATATATAAGCTAAAAACCAATCGATGAATGTAATAAATATTTTTTTACCTAGCAGCAATAATAAGAATTATTAGCTTAAATATGAGATAGTAGATATTAGGAGAAAAAGACAGGAAGTATTAAATGTTGAAATAGGAGGAATTTTGGTTACTAAATTTAAGATATATGGAAATTACCAGAAAATAAGAATATTATATTGTATTATTAATTAGTTGATGTAAGATGGTGAGAACTCAAATAGATAAGACGTGTATTCTGAACATTAGATCTTGTGATGAATTGTGATAAAGGGAATTGGGGTTATTTAAAATTTGAAAATTATAACGTGAAATATAAATATTAATGGGAAACCAAAAATTGGGAAAAATTAATCAGGACATTGATTGTCTAAAAAGATTGAATGCTAAAACAACTAGGATATGTATAAACTAAAAATTATTGATAAATGCAAGAAAGTTATTTTTTATTTAATTGATATAATAAGAATTGTACTAATTTAAAGATGAGACAGTAAATACTAAGGGGAAAAGAGGGGAAACACTTAATGTAATAGTTTGAGATCTGTACTAAAGATATTTGTATGTTATGGAATTATTGACCAACTCAGCCGCCACATTGCTTTTCCAATACTTAAATGTAAAACTAGAAAACCAATAAAATTTTCTTTTAAAAAAAAGAAATAAGAATTATATCTGATGTTTATGCATGTTACTCTAATAGGGCAATGTGTGAATCATCCCAAGGCTAGAACAGATAGCTAATCATAAGTATCTAGATACAAATATGTGAAAAACATGTTATGTTATTTCTATAATCAATTTCACTGAACAAAAAAAGCAAGTTGTTACAAAGAAGAACATCATTGGCCCCGAGATTGAAGGGAAACAATCAAACTGAATGAGTGAGGCACATTAAGACTTACAAGTATTTCTGGTTTGGATATTGGTGATGCCTCCACTTCCATCTCCTGCTCTATTTCTTCTTCTTCCTTTGTCCCTGCAGCTACAAAGATAAAGAAAGTCTCGTACAGGAATGCTACCTGACTCTAAAAACGATGATGGGAATTATTACAAACTGCTGGGATTAAGCACTACATAAACATGTAGTTGGAACTTCTTACTTTCAGGATTCTCTGCAGACTCTCCCATATTTTCAGAAAACAGCTGGCTGACGGTGATGCTTCGGAGGGATATTATATCCGAGACCATGTCCTTGGAGGTTCTTAGATCATCAATATGCACAGACTGCCACAGCCCTGAAAACAACAGATGAGATGTCACAGCTATTACCTGTATTCCCATTATTCGTTTTTAAGGAAAACCACTTAACCTTAACACAGGGAAGGGTAGGATAATACAATAATGTATATTTTACCATGTAACAGCAAGGGCCTTAATTCAATTAATGTGTGGATATTGTGTATAAAATTGAAGTTAAATACGTCCTTTCAGTTTGGTCAATCATATGTCTCAGGGAAGATGGGGGGGGGGGCTAAGGACAGGATTATGGGAAACCAACAAATACGTTAGCCTCCAAAGAAATCATGGAGACGTCAGGGGAAAAAATATTACAAAAGTCTGAAGGGGTATACTATTTTTATTACAGGTAGTCCTCGACTTACAACAGTTCATTTAATGATCATTCAAAGTTACAACGACACTGAAAAAAATAACTTATAACAGCTATGACCGTTGCAGCATCCCCATGGTCATGTGATTTATATTCAGATGCTTGGCAACTGGCATGTATTTATGACAGTTGCAGTGTCCCAGGGTCATATGATCATATTTTGCGACGTTTTGACAAGCAAAGTCAATGGGGATGCCAGATTTACTTAACAACTGTCATGGTTCCGACTAATGGAACACTTCAAAGAACTTCCAGGCATTGTTTATCCTAAAAAGTCTTTATTCATGTTACAATGTGTCGGCACGGCATGGAGGGATGCCAAGATCTGAATTCCCCTCCCCTGAGCACATACTTTGCTAGCATATTTCCCTCCCTTAATTTGCTGTCATAAATCACGTTCTCCAATCAGTTTGAAGGGCAAAGGTTCCTTTCCGTTGCTGGGCTTCTATCTAAAGTAATCCCCACACACATTCTTTCTCCTCCCCTCCCAGCATCATTTAAGTTAACTCTAAAAATACCACACAGCTCTGCATATTTTGTCAACGCAAGAACATCCAATGTTAGCAGCATTGACAACAACCCTGTTACTAATTTAACAGCTGCAGTCATTCACTTAACAGATGTGATAAGAAAAGTCGTAAAATGGGGACAACTCACTTGACAAATGTCTCACTTAGTGACATAAATTCTGGGCTCAATTGTGGTCATAAGTTGAGGACTACTTGTATACATTTATATTTCTATTAAGAAAAAAAATATGGACTTCCGGATCTGGTGGCAGCGCCCGCGGACGTGCAGAGAATTCGTTCTCTTGGCCGTCCGGTTTCCCCCCGCCGGTAGACCCCTGGATAGGGTCGAACGTCGCCCTGTAGGGGCGACCACCGTAGAGGAGGGCACTCGTTGATCTCGGAGGGAGCGGCGGCTCCCTCTGAGGTCCGAGAAAATCACCTTTGGGCCGACGGGGAAAAGATCGGCCAGTAACATGGCCGATCACTCAGCTGCTCCAGCCGAAAGTCACAGCAACATCTAAGCACAAAGAACCACCGTGGAAGATCCGGGTGAGAACTTTCCTTCCCTCTTGTTACCTTCCTTACTTCCCTATGAAAAGCTTTTAGAAACTACTCCCCTCCTTAAAAAAGCAGCGTTTGAACACTTGGGGGAAAAAAGTGACTTTGCTATTGTGTATTTGAGCTGTTGGAATCCGGGGGATCCTGGAAAAAAAAAAGAGAAGAAAAAAGCCTTACAGTGACTTTTCCTCTTTGTTTGCCTGTTTTAAATTTAAGTGGAAATTCTAGGGAGGGGGGTGGAGTGTTTTTTCTTCCTCCCCCCCCTTCTGAACATTCTTATCCACTTTAAAAAGGAAAAGAAAAAAAAAACTGCCTTGGCCACTGAGATGTGGATTGGAGGGCTACATTGGAAGGCTACATTGTATCTATCTTGGAAACTGGCGTGAAGCCCAGAATGTCTTATCGTAACGTTGCCATGGTAGCTGAACTTTTGAACCTGGTGCTACGCCCAGACACTGCTGTTTTTTTATTATAGAAAAAAAAAAGGGAGAGAAGGATGGAAGCTTATTCACAGCTCAATTATGGATTGATATTAGCAAAAATTTTGGAAACAAGGAAAGAATTAAAAGAACAGTTTAGGACACTAAGGAATGAGGTTGGTTTAGAGCAAAAAACTGGATTTCAAACTTTAACTGAGCATGATATACAATTGGATTTACAATTTAATGAGATGGAAGATCTATATTTACAAGCTACTGAAGAGGAAGATGTTACACTTTATACACAAAGGATGGAGACTTTTGAAGACCAAAAGCAGAACTCAATTGAAACATCTATAGATGTAAAAACAACAGAAATGGACTCTTTAATACGAGACATTAAAAATGCTGACAGTATATATAAACAACGAATAATCACCACACTGGCTAAGACTGAGTATATTGTGCAGACAATATTGGGAAAAAGAGAAGAAGACTATGATCAGACGCAACTGTGGGAAAATGTGTATAACCAAATACCAAGATGGGAGGAGCTGAAAGCTGTATTGTGGAAACCTGCTTGGCATAAAAAGAAAGCTAGAATTAGGTTTAAAATGAGTGTTAAAAATTTATTTGATGGGTAAAATGGTTTTTAAAGACTTTAAGTGAGCTAATATTTTTGAGATCTTTAAAGTTTAAGATTTTAGTCTGACCAATATTGATTTGAATTATGGATTTGATTATGGTCTGGAATAGTAACTATGGAAAACGGGAAAAGCGAAATTCAGGAGTTGTATTGAGACTGGTGGAATACTAATGATATCTTTACATGCAATGACTAAAGAATGGATTGATTTATAAAAATGTTTAGAATATAGGAAATAGAATATAGTGGAGAAATTTTAAAATATACTTATATATGTTTAACTTAGAAATAATTAGAAACAATTTAAGCTAATTCAAAATGGTTTGGAAACGTAAAGTTATATTCACTGATAAAATATGTATGTGAGATAGAATAAGAGATAGAACTTAATTGAGAAATATAAACTGAATATTTGGAATAATATGGTCTTTATTACATGGATACTCGAACCGTATTCTATATGTCTATGTAATGCTAGTTGGAATATGCTAATAGTTAATTAAGCTTAAAATGGGTGGAAATATCGTTGATAGTTTGGTTTTGTTTGATTGTTCTTGCTCTTTTGATTGATAAAATAGAGAGGGAGGATTTAAAAAAAAAAAAAGTGTAAATTGTTTATGCATGATTGTATGTTCTATTTTGTTTTATGGAGTGCCCTATCTCCACGATGAGTCTTAAGCACTTGGCTGTAAAATTAAAAAAAAATTCAATAAAACTTGTTATAGAAAAAAAAAGAAAAAAAATATGGAAAAATAGATTTTGCATTTATAGCAACGTGAAGTAGAAGACCTGTCCAAAATTAAGAGATGTTTTATATAGAGAGCCAGTTTGGTCACGGGGGTGGCTATCTGGTGGTTGCTGCTCGTTTTCCTCCTCCCCTCGTCTTAACCGGACTGGGCTGTGCGTGTCTGGGGTGTCTGTGGGGCGTGCTTCCCCTGTGCCTTTTCTACTCATCATCCTTGTTCTTCTCTTGGTCCGCGTACCCCCCGTGATAGCCACCCCCGTGACATGTGCACACATACTGAAGAGAGGGGAAGAGCTCCGATGTGCCCTTTGGATGGCTCTTGGCTGGACGCGTGGGCGCGCTCGCCAACGGGGAGGGTGGCAGGCGCAGGGCGAGAGCGGCTGGACGACCACCCCCCAGGAAGTTACACACGCGAAGGAGGAACAACAGGATTTAGGAGGGGGAGAAGCGCATCGGAAACACGCCCCTTGAATGATTTGGCGATAGTTGCACGGCCCCGACCAGTGACGAAAAAGGCGAAAAACAGCGAGTGCAAACGGGACGACTATTTTCTGCGCTCGCACATGCGCACCGGGGGGACAAGGTTAGCGAGCGGAGGGGCGGCTCTAAGAGCGCACCCAATAGGCAACCCACTGGCAGACATAGGGGCTCGCCCGGCTACGAGACAGGGGGGCAACAAGGGACAGGAACAATGGGATAGCCAATCCCCAGAGGTTTGCACGCGAGCAAGGAAAGCAATAGGACTGGCAAATGGGAGAACGCTAGGCAGTTTGGTGACACGGAGGCAGGCTAAGATGAATGGGGCGGTGGGGGGGACGAGCAGGAGCAATCTGACAGCCGACCCCTAGGCGCTTGTATACACGCCAGGGGAATAACAGCAACTGGAGGGGAGAGAGCAACCTCGGAAACTGCCAACACACTGAAGAACACGGCCCCTTTAAGAACAATGCGCCCGATGCTAATGAGCGGACTAATGACTAGATCGAGGGTCAGGGCGCAGAGGCAGCCAGTCACATAAAAACGGACTCCCGGATCCTGTATTTTATACTCTGACGATGTCGGCAGTGTGGCCGACGAAAGCTCAGTACTTCTGTAGATTAAACAGTTTTGTTTTTGTTTTTATCCTGGTGATCGTTTTTATCAGTTTCACGACATGTGTATACCCGGGATTCGTGTTTTTAATACAATTAAGGACATACACACACACACACACACATATACATATATTTATATACACATATATACATACACATACATACATATACATACACATACATATACACATATATATACATACACACATACACATACACACACACACATACATACATATATATATATGCAGGTCTTGGCGTATTCGGGTCTTTTTCCATGTAAGACTGAAGTATCTTGGCGACGTTTCGACGAGGTCCCACTCGCCATCTTCAGGCTGGTGTCTTCGGCTTTGTGCTTGTGCGAGCAAAGCGTGATCGGAGCTGCCGTCCTTCTATAAATATTGGAGGGGGGTGTGGCGTGTCGGCTTTGTTGCTGTAAGCGGGTTGGTTGGCTGTGTTGTTACATCTTGATTGGAAGATGGAATTGATGTAAGCAAATTAGTCAGTTGTTTGGTAACATCCTGTGTGGCTGAGGTGCTGGCTGTGTGCCCATTGTTCTTTTGTACCTGGGTAATGGGCTGTGTGGTAACATTCTGAGCTCTATTGTAGTGATATCCTGAGTCCTGTGCTGCCACAACATGGGAGGTAGGCTGCGTTGTAACATACTGAGCCTTTGCGATGTAACCTCTTGAGTTCTGTGGTGTAATGTACTGAGTAGATGGCTGTGATGTAACATCACGGGCTTTGGTTTGGCTCCGAGTTTGCGGTCTGGCCATGTGTTCATGGCGTGTGTTTGCTTTGTGTGGGGGTCGGCGGGGGGTGCAGCAGTTGGTGATGCCGCCGTGGTGTGGATTCTGGATGATGGTTGCATTTTGTCTATGGGATGGGTCTGGGTTTGAGTCTGGTGAGGGTGATTGGTGGTGGTGTCCTGTGTTGTTCTGGGTCCGGTGTCGGTTTTCGTGGATGTGTTACATCACAGCCATCTACTCAGGACATTACACCACAGAACTCAAGAGGTTACATCACAAAGGCTCAGTATGTTACAACGTAGCCTACCTCCCATGATTGCTCCTCCCGTTTCATGCCGGGGGATCGGGTGTCAACCCGTTCTTGTTTCTTTCCCTCCCACCCCCGCACACGTTTCTTCAGCACGTGTGCGGGGGTGCAGGAAATAATCGTCTCGCGGTTTGCACACGCTGTTCGTTGTTTCCTTCGTCGCTGAGTGTGGTCACGTCCCTATAGTCTGGTCTTCGTCTGGTAGTGTTCGATCACCCCCCCTTTCCTTTTTGTGCCCCGCTGGGTCTGGGGCGTTGTCTTGCTTGTGGGGTGTGCTTCTGGTTCGTCGCTCTCTCCGGGGGACATGGTGGTCGTCCTTTCTGTTGTTCCATCCTTCCAGTTATGTCTGGTGCGGGCAGGTTGTTTATGTTGCCAGTTGGTATGATGCCTTCCCCACCCCTTTAACATTTGGTACGCAGGGCCAAGCTCTATATGCCGGTTGATGGAGTTTTTATCCGACATCCAGGCTTCTTTGAGCAGGCGGCCTCCCTTGGTGGCATCATGGGATAAAGTCTCCGCATTGGCGAGGTCGAACTCATGACCATGGTTGGCCATGTGGGTCCACACCTGCGAGTGCTGTTCCTGCCTCTTAATTGCCAACTCATGTTCGTGGAGCCTGGTTCTAAGTCTCTTGGAGGTTTCTCCAACATAGTTACAGGGGCAGTTTTTGCACCTGATCCTATATACCACCGAGGATTGCTCCCGAGTGGGAAGTGGATCTTTTGGATGCATAATCCTGGTGCGTAGGCTCTCACCTTTCACTCCCCTCACCTCTTGCTGCCGGCCGAAGCTGAACGTCCGCCAAAGAGTTGTCTGCAGGACGCGCTTCCGAAACCATTCCCCCGCTCGCAAATGCTATTACTCCCCTGGTGTGCGTATGAGCACCTAGGGGGTGGCCATCCAGTTGCTCACACTCGTTCCCCTCCCCTCTCGCTATTGACCGAACCTGAATGTCCGTCTTGAGGCTGTCTGTAGGACACGCTTCCAAAGCTCTTTTCTTGCTCGCCAACGTTGTTCCTCCCCTGGCGTACGTGTAAGCGCCTAGGGGCTGGTTGCCCAGTTGCGCTTGATCATTGCTCCCCTCCCCTCTCATTACTGGCCGAGCCTGAGTGTCCGTCTTGCCTGTAGGACACGCTTCCAATTTGTTGTTTTCTCCGGGGATCGCAATTCTTTCCCCTGCCGCCCCATCATTCTGGTCCTGCAAGGAACAGGCTGGTTGCCTTTGTCGTGAGTCACGGCGCTATCCCTCCCACCCCTTTAACGTCTGATATGCCGGAAAGACCTCTATGTGACGATTGATGGAATTCTTGTCTGACAGCCAGGCCTCTTTGAGCAATCGGCCTCCCTTGGTGGCATCCCGGGATATGGCCTCAGCGTTGGCAAGATCAAACACATGGTCATGGCTGGCCATATGGGCCCACACCTGTGAGTGCTGTTCTTGTCTCCTGATTGCCAACTCATGCTCATGGACTCTGGTCCTGAGCCTCTTGGTAGTTTCCCCAACGTAATTGCAGGGGCAATCCTTGCACCTAATTCTGTATATAACAGAGGATCTTTCGTCGTTGGGGAGTGGCTCTTTGGGGTGCATAATCCTGGCACGCAGGGTCTGGTCTGGCCTATGGGCAACTTTTACGTTGAAGGGGGCCAACATTCTGCTGGACAACTGAGGCAGTTACGGCCAGTTAGGACGGACGGCCCTATCACACGATCAATGGGCGGAATACTGAGTCAGCAAGGTTTATAAGAAAACTCCCCACCCCTAACACTCACTCTGATGACGCTGGCAGTGGACCAGCGAAAGCTAAGGTTGTTTTTTAGTATTGTAAATAGTTGCTTTTATTGTTTTATTCTTTTAACAATAAACAGCTGGTTTATATCCTTCCCAGAGTTCTAGGATTTTAGAACTGAGGACGTCAGCAGTTTGGCCGACGAAAGCTAAGTGCTCTTTTATGTACAGGCCTGTTTATATTAAACAGCCTTGTTTATTTTTATCCTGGTGTTCGCTTTTTCTTGTAAGAATTTTATCAACATGTGTATTCCCAGGATTCACATTTTTAGTGTTATAAAGGACAATTATGAGTGAGCTGTATTGCTCCACACTAGGAGATGGGAGAAGTCCACAATCGAAAATTGGCCTTCCTCCATGGCTGCATCCGGGGAGATCTACCCCCCAAGTCTTTCCGAAGAAAACCCCTATTGGACTCATTGGAGTGCCAGAGGATTACTCGCCAATTCCAGCACCGCACCATGCGCGCCCTTATTAATGAACATCATAGGCGCATAGAAATGTGGAAGACTAGAACCCACAAACACCGGGAGTTCTGCCACATTGCATTGACACACCAACACTTCCAGGCCCTTTATCAACAGGTCCACCAAGCCACCGCAAGGGCGAGCCAGCCAAAAAGAACAGTGCTCCAACGTAAAATGGATGCCCTACGAGCGTCGAACAATGGTGGACATACCAACAAGTTGGTCCACAATCTGTCCTCTAAACCCTTGACCTGTGAACAGGTTGCCCTCCTGGAAAGAGATGCAGGCCATAATCTGACAGATGCACGGGCGATTGACTTCGTGGCGGTCTTAGAACCCGCCATCCAACGTATTGAGACCAACGACGAGGTCAGAAACTCAATCAGACAACGTGTTACAGGCCTGTTGATAGGCGACAAACAATGTCAGGT
The DNA here is from genome assembly GCA_023970755.1 of Azemiops feae. Lineage (NCBI taxonomy): Eukaryota > Metazoa > Chordata > Lepidosauria > Squamata > Viperidae > Azemiops > Azemiops feae. The sequence goes on from JALGBA010001159.1 coordinate 42,496, forward strand.
GCTCCCTAGAGAGGAGGAAGTTGCCCTGGAACAACTAAAAAAGGATAACACCATTGTCATCATGCCAGCTGACAAGGGCAGGGCAACGGTGGTCATGGACAGATCAGCATATACTGATAAAGCCCTGGCGCTACTTAATGACACCACAGCCTACAAAGTCATCACCAAAGACCCGATGACGACACATATAAACCGCATTAACAAAGTACTCAGCAATCTCAAACGTCGAAGGAAAATCAATGACGAGACGCTGAGGAAGATACGCCCCAGCGACGCGGCCATGGCTAGATTCTACGGCCTCCCAAAGGTACACAAAGTGGGCATTCCCCTACGGCCCATCGTGTCCTTCAGAGGCACACCAACTTCGGGACTAGCCAAATGGCTTAGTGGTCGCATTGGTCACCTGGTCGATAACAACGAGACCACGGTGAAATCCGCTGAGGAGTTCCTTGAGAGAATAAAGCCCCTAAGGATAGAGAAAGATGAGGTAATGATCTCTTTTGACGTTACCTCACTCTTCACCTCCATCCCCCAAGATCTGGTGGTCATGGTTATAAAGGACCGCCTGCAAGAGGAGCAGGAACAGCATCCAGATTCTCTCCATACTGACGACTTGGTACAGTTGCTATCTTTATGCCTAAAAACATATTTCATCTTCCAGGGCGTCACATAGGAGCAAATAAAAGGGACGCCTATGGGATCCCCCATCTCAGGCATTATTGTGGAGTCGGTGTTACAGCGGTTGGAGATGATAGTCATGGCCAAGTACCGCCCCAAATTTTGGGCACGCTATGTGGACGATACTTTTGCAATCATCAAAATACAAGATAGTTCCAAATTCTTGGGACAATTGAATTCGGTACTTCCAGACATCCGTTTCACAGCAGAAGAAGAGACCCAAGGCACACTTGCCTTTCTGGATGTACTTGTCAGCCGGCACCCTAACGGCTCTCTAGGCACGTCTGTTTATCGTAAACCCACTCACACTGACAGAACGCTACACTACAGGAGTAATCACCCTGTAGCACATAAAATTAGCTGTGTCAGGACTTTATTCAAAAGTGCTAATTCCCACTGCAGCACAGGTAGAGCCAAAACTGAAGAGAAAAAACATCTGTATCGCATCCTCAGGCTCAATAGCTACCCTATGGAATTTGTGAGACGTTACAGCAGACCACACCAACCTCACAGGGTCCAACATTCCAGAGCAACAACACCAGCTACACGCATAACTTTACCTTACATCGGTGGTGTTTCTGAGGCCACGGCACGTCTGCTGGCCCCCCACAATGTGAGCATTGCCCATAGACCAGAGCAGACCCTAACAACCAAGATCATGCGTCCCAAAGAGCCGCTCCCCAATGAAGAAAGATCTTCGATAGTTTATAGAATTAATTGCAAGAATTGCCCTTGCAAATACGTTGGGGAAACGACCAAAAGGCTCAGGACTAGGGTCCATGAACATGAACTGGCAATTAAAAGGCAGGAGCAGCGCTCACAAGTGTGGGCCCATATGGCCAGCCTTGATCATACATTCGATCTGGACAATGCGCAGGCCATATCTCGTGAGACTACCAAGGGTGGCCGCCTTCTTAAAGAAGCCTGGCTCTCTGATGAGAACTCTATTAACCGACATATAGACCTCCTACCGGCTTACCAGACCCTCAGAAGGTGGGAGAGACAACGCGGTGACCCACGGAGCAGACGGCCAGCCCGCCCTTTGCAAAAGCAGGGGGATGGAATTACAAACGTGGAGGTGGCGATCCCCAGAGAGGATAGCGAACTGGCAAAAAAAGGGGAGGGGGATCAGGAGTCACAACAATTGGACAGCTCCCTGCAGGAGTGGGGAGATAGGGCTATAGGTGAAGCGGCGATGACTGCCATGGGAGGAGATGATGGACTAACAAGGGGTTATGATCGGGCGTTTGAAACGAACGTGCGGAAGCGGCTTGGAAAGAGTAAAAAAAGGGGGGGGGGAAACAGAGAGCAGGAATGCCCGAATGGCCATCCTTCGCAAGGTTGGGGCGAGGGAGCTACGGGTGAGACAACAGCGGCCTTGGGGGAGGGTGACAGCCTCACAGGGCGTCTTAATTGTAGGTTGAGAGATCGCTCCAAAACGGGAGGGGAAGGAGATAAGGAGCAAAGGCAGCTGGACAGCCACCCCCCGAGTGCATGTACGCGCTCAAGGAAAGCGAAGGAGGATCTGAAGGCAACCAGCAAGGCCACTGACAGATTGCCAGGTGTAGACCAACTCAGCACATTGTGGACTATTACAACCAATGGGCCGATGACGCGCTCGAGAAGCCGGGCGCAGAGGCAGGAGGCTATATAGGCCAGCTCCCAGAATGCCTCCCACTCCAACTCTGAGGACGTCGGCAGTTTGGCCAACGAACGTTAAGTGCTCTTTTAACTACAGGCCTGTTTATATTAAACAGCCTTGTTTATTTTTATCCTGGTGTTCGCTTTTTCTTGTAAGAATTTTATCTCCATATATATATATGCCCGGGATTCGTATTTTTGCAGTTATCAAAGATATATATATATATATATATATATATATATATATATATATATATATATATATATATATATATATATATATATATATATATATATATATATATATATATATATATATATGTTTTCTGAGGTTTTCACGGGTGTTTGTATGTAGGTCTTTGGTAATTCGGGTTTTCTCCCGTGTAAAATTGAAAGTGTCTTGGCAACGTTTCGACGAAGTCCCATTCGTCATCTTCAGGCTGGTGTCTTCGGCTTCGTGCTTCTAGGAGCAATGTGTGATCGCAGCTGTTTCTTCCTTTTAACTGCCAGTGGAGGTATGAACTGATTGGATGGGAGCTTGGCTGTGTTCTGATTGGGTGGAGGTGTGTTCTGATTGGTTAGGGGCTTGGCTGTGCTCTGATTGGATGGGGGGTTGGCTGTGCTCTGATTGGATGGGGGGTTGGCTGTGCTCTGATTGGATGGGGGTGTGCTCTGCTTGGGTGGGGGCCCTGTTGTGCTAGGATTAGTCTGAGTTGCAGGGGAATTTGAGATGGAGAGCTGCATTGCTGTAGTTTGGCTTCGCGTTCGTGGTCGTGCCACATCTTCAAGGTGGGTGTCAGTTTGCTTCACGTATGGAATGGAGGGGTTTAAAATGGCCAATGATGCAGCTGTGGTCTGGTTTCTGGTCCGCGGTCGTGCCTCATCATCAGTGCGGGTTTGAGTCTGCTTTTTGCGTGGATGTGTGGTGGTGACATCATGTGTGGTCTTCGTGAGTGTGGGTCCAGTGTCGCTCCTTGTGCTAGGGATTCGTCTGTCAATAAGGCTGGGTTTCCAAATGGCTGGTAGGCGGGATGTATCATCTCGTTTATTCATGCTGTGTGGGCGTTTTTCTATCTCGATGGCTTCTCTGATTATTCTGTTGTTAAAAGTGTTCAGTTTTGGCAATAGTTCTGGTATTTTTAAAGTCAATTTTATGTCCTGTGGCTTTGAGGTGTTGGACCAGGGAGGAAGTTGGTTCCTCTTTTCTGACTGAGTTCTTGTGTTCTTCAATGCGTGCACTTATTCTTCTGTTGGTTTGTCCGATGTATGTGGTGGGGCAGGCGGTGCATGGGATTTCATATACTCCTTGATTTTCTAACTCAATTTTGTCCTTGGGGTTTCTTAGGATGGTGGATATTTTTCGGTTTGTGCAGAATGCTGTCTTGATGTTGTGTTTGTGGAGGATCTTGCTGATTTTGTCTGTGGTGCCTTTTATGTATGGGAGGAGGGCTTTGCCGTTTTCTTGTTCTATGTCTTGGATTTTAGTGGGGGTTTCTTTTTGGATTAAGTTGGTAATCTTATTTCTTTGGAATCCGTTGGATGTTAGTACATTAGTGAGGGTGTGTAGTTCGGTTTTTAGGTGTTGTTCGTCAGCTAAGCGTTTTGTTCTCGAGATGAGTGTCTTGGCTACGGAGTTGATCTGTGCTGGGTGGTGGTGTGAGAGTGCGTGCAGATAGCGGTTTGTGTGTGTTTTCTTCTGGTATATGGTGTGTCCTAGGGAGCCATTGGATTTCTTGTAGACTAAGACATCCAGGAAGGGAAGTTGCTTTTTAGCTTCTGTTTCCATGGTGAACTGTATTTTGGGGTGTAGGCTGTTGAGGTGTGTGAGGAAGTTGTCTAGTTTTTCTTTCCCATGTGGCCAGATTATGAAGGTGTCGTCTACGTATCTGAGCCAGAGTTTGGGCTTGTGATCAGATTTTTCTAGAGCTTGGGTTTCAAAGTGTTCCATGTAGAGGTTTGCAATGACAGGTGAGAGGGGTGATCCCATGGGTGCTCCTTCTATTTGTTTGTATTGTATATATATACTCCAAGACTCCACATACAAACCCCTAAACACAGATCCCACCACCTACCTGGAAAAAACCACTAGATCCAAAATAAAAGCCTCCCCCATCAGCGAAGAGATCCAGCAAAGGATCATTCCCAGAGAAAAATCTTCCAGATGCCCTAAGCTCTATGGTCTCCCCAAGATACACAAAGATGGAACCCCACTTAGACCCATAGTCAGCTCCATAGGCTCACCTCTACAAAACCTAGCCAAATTTCTCGCCAAACAACTACAGCCCTATGCAGAATCCATCACCTCACACGTAAAAAACTCATTCCAATTCATAGAGATCATAAAGAAACAAAACTTACAGCCCAGCGACCTACTCGTGAGCTTTGAAGTCATTTCCCTCTTCACCCAAGTGCCAATCAAAGAAGCCTTGACAGCTATCCAAAACAAATATAACCCCCCCAAGCACATCCTAGATCTGACCAACCATTGCCTATCCAACACATACTTCATCTACAATGGACAAAAATACAAACAAATAGAAGGAGCCCCCATGGGATCACCCCTCTCACCTGTCATTGCAAACCTCTACATGGAACACTTTGAAACCCAAGCTCTAGAAAAATCTGATCACAAACCCAAACTCTGGCTCAGATACGTAGACGACACCTTCATAATCTGGCCACATGGGGAAGAAAAACTAGACAACTTCCTCACACACCTCAACAGCCTACACCCCAAAATACAGTTCACCATGGAAACAGAAGCTAACAACCAACTTCCCTTCCTGGATGTCTTAGTCTACAAGAAATCCAATGGCTCCCTAGGACACACCATCTACCAGAAGAAAACACACACAAACCGCTACCTGCACGCACTCTCACACCACCACCCAGCACAGATCAATTCCGTAGCCAAGACACTCATCTCGAGAACAAAACGCTTAGCTGACGAACAACACCTAAAAACCGAACTACACACTCTCACTAACGTACTAACATCCAACGGATTCCAAAGAAATAAGATCACCAACCTAATCCAAAAAGAAACCCCCACTAAAATCCAAGCAGAGAACAAGAAAACGGCAAAGCCCTCCTCCCATACATAAAAGGCACCACAGACAGAATCAGCAAGATCCTCCACAAACACAACATCAAGACAGCATTCCGCACAAACCAAAAAATATCCACCATCCTAAGAAACCCCAAAGACAAAATTGAGTTAGAAAATCAAGGAGTATATGAAATCCCATGCACCGCCTGCCCCACCACATACATCGGACAAACCAACAGAAGAATAAGTGCACGCATTGAAGAACACAAGAACTCAGTCAGAAAAGAGGAACCAACTTCCTCCCTGGTCCAACACCTTAAAGCCACAGGACATAAAAGTGACTTTAAAAATACCAGAACTATCGCCAAAACTGAACACTTTAACAACAGAATAATCAGAGAAGCCATCGAGATAGAAAAACGCCCACACAGCATGAATAAACGAGATGATACCTCCCGCCTACCAGCCATTTGGAAACCCACCCTTATTGACAAACGAGTCCCTAACACAAAGAATGACACTAGACCCACACTCACGAAAACCACACAGGATGTCACCACCACACATCCATGCAAAAAGCAAACCGAAACCCACACCGATGATGAGGCACGATCACAAACCAGAAACCAGACCACAGCTGCATCATTAGCCATTTCAAACCCCTCCAATCCATACATGAAGCAAACTGACACCCACCTTGATATGGCACGACCACGAACGCGAAGCCAAACAACAGCAATGCAGCTCTCCATCTCAAATCCCGCTGCAACTCAGACTAATCTGAGCACAACAAAGCCCCCACCCAAACAGAACACACCCCCAGCCAATCAGAGCACAGCCAACCCCCCAGCCAATCAGAGCACAGCCAACCCCCCAGCCAATCAGAGCACAGCCAAGCCCCTAACCAATCAGAACACACCTCCACCCAATCAGAACACAGCCAAGCTCCCACCCAATCAGTTCATACCCCCACTGGCAGTTAAAAGGAAGAAACAGCTGCGATCACACATTGCTCCTAGAAGCACGAGGCCGAAGAGACACCAGCCTGAAGATGACGAATGAGACTTCGTCGAAACGTCGCCAAGACACTTCCAATTTTACGCGGGAGAAAACCCGAATTACCAAAGACCTACACACAAACACCCGTGAAAACCTCAGAAAACACACACACACACACACACACACACACACACATATATATATATATATATATATATAGAGAGAGAGAGAGAGAGAGAGAGATCTAGTTACACTTCCTTCTTTTTTCTGTGTTGTTTTCTTTGACTTTTTTGATGGTCCTTTGGCCATAAAAAATTGATTTGAGTTGGCTTTTCTTTAAGCCTTCTTTTATTCATTTCTTGCATATTGCATAACTTCATTTATCCCAAAAGGGAATAGCATAATGGATATGTAAATATTTATGGCTGACCAAACTTGAGGAATATGTACTAACAGTAAAATTAACAGTATATATCCAGAACAGAAATATGACTAAATTTAAGCAAGAATGTTTCCCTATACCGCCTGAACTCCATACATTTATGTTTTTTTTTAGTGGACTGAGGTCCAGTAATGACAATAGGGATTTACTTTTTCTTTTGTAATTCAGGAAACTCGGAATTGGAGGAGTAAAGTTAAATGCATTAAACTTATTTAACAGCATATAGTTTTCATGTTTCCCAATTAAATATGGCAAAAAACCAAATCACTGATTTTCAGCAATTTTTGTCACCAAGGTTTTGTGATCTTTTCAGACGGTGCATTGTGGACAACCCAAAAGGGGTTTGGCAACCTATAGGCTGAGGGTCCCATCCTGATTTATGATATGGCTATTTCACAGCTATCTTGACAATGAACACAATCAGTACTGTAGTAAGTAATAGAAGGAATCTCTATGTAATAAATAACATATATAAATGAAACAAGCTTCATACCTTGATGCATTTACAGAGCTGCTCAAAATATTTTTCTAACAATATGGAAAATAAAAGAGTTGTATTTATGAATGATACATAAGAAAATTTGCAAAGCTTTTCTTGCACGGAAATGACATAATAAAAATTTCATCTTATTTGTAGCCTTGTATTAGAACAGACATGTCAAACTCAAGACGTCACGTGATGTCGCGCAACGTATCGGGACGGTTTTGCCATTGCCGGCAATGGGGTGGGCGCGGCTTCCGGATGACGCGTCCGGCCCATGGGCCGGCAGTTTGACACCCCTGTATTAGAAGCACATCTCTTTCTATACTGCAGTAATTTGTAAATCACATTGCTGGGACCATTTGTGAGAGGAAGCAGGAAGCAACCTTGATGCCATAGCAGCCCCTTTAATAGACCTCCAGCCTCCTTGTTCTGTATTCTTGCACATAAGCCAACCTACCTCCGTGAAATCCTATATAGGAACTTCTTCCTTCAATTCGTGACAGCTTAGTGATGAAAATTACAAACACCCTGGCTTGATTCTTCTGTATTTTGTTGACTTCATTAACAGTTGAATACCTGCAAGAAAAGAGAAACAGGCATCATTCTTTTGTGAAGTTAAATTAAAGTCTTTATATTCACCTGCCCAACAGCTCCTATTATTTCAACACAGATAAAATTTATTTTCCCACCTCATTCTGATGTATGAATAGGTGGAGATAGTTCTCCATGAAATTAGAATATTGGCCTGGAGTATTTATTGGACTATGTAAAAATCTATGAACTTGGCTGGCTTATAATTATGGTTAAATAAACATATTTGTTGTTGTTAGTTGCGAAGTCGTGTCTGACCCATTGTGACCCCATGGACAACATTCCTCCAGGTCTTCCTGTCCTCTACCATCTTCTGGAGTCCATTTAAGCTCACGCCTACTGCTTCAGTGACTCCATCCAGCCACCTCATTCTCTGTCGTCCCCTTCTTCTATTGCCCTCAATCTTTCCCAGCATTAGGCTCTTCTCCAGTGAGTCCTTCCTTCTCATTAGGTGGCCAAAGTATTTGAGTTTCAAATTCAGGATCTGGCCTTCTAAAGAGCAGTCAGGGTTGATCTCCTCTAGGACTGACAAGTTTGAGCGCCTTGCAGTCCAAGGGACTCGCAGGAGTCTTCTCCAGCACCATAGTTCAAAGGCCTCAATTCTTTTGCGCTCAGCCTTTCTTATGGTCCAACTTTCACAGCCATACATTGCAACTGGGAAAACCATGGCCTTGACTATACTGTTGGCAGGGTGATGTCTCTGCTTTTTAGTATGCTGTCTAGATTTGCCATAGCTTTCCTCCCCAGGAGCAAGTGTCTTTTAATTTCTTGGCCGCAGTCCCCATCTGCGGTGATCTTGGAGCCCAGGAAGAGAAAATGTGTCACTACCTCCATTTCTTCCCCATCTATTTGCCAGGAATTGAGAGGGCTGGATGCCATGATCTTGGTTTTCTTAATGTTAAGTTTCAAGCCAACGTTTGCACTCTCCTTCTTCACCCGCGTCAAGAGGCTCTTTAGTTCCTCTTCACTTTCTGCCATTAGAGTGGTATCATCTGCATATCTTAGGTTGTTGTTATTTCTCCCCGCAATCTTAATTCCAGCTTTTGGTTCATCTAGCCCTGCCTTTCTCATGATGTGCTCTGCATATAAGTTAAATAGGCAGGGCGACAGAATACAGCCTTGCCGGACTCCTTTCCCAATTTTGAACCAATCAGTGGTTCCGTGCCCAGTTCTCACTGTTGTTTCTTGACCCGCATATAGGTTTCTCAAGAGACAAATAAGATGGTCTGGTACTCCCATCTCTTTAAGAACTTGCCACAATTTGTTGTGATCCACACAATCAAAGGCTTTACCATAGTCAATGAAGTAGAAGTAGATGTTTTTCTGGAACTCCCTAGCTTTCTCCATGATCCAGCGTATGTTGGCAATTTGATCTCTAGTTCCTCTGCCTCTTCGAAATCCTGCCTGTACTTCTGGAAGTTCTCGATCCACATACTGCTGGAATCTAGCTTGTAGAATTTTAAGCATAACTTTACTTGCATGTGAAATGAGTGCAATGGTGCGATAGTTTGAACATTCTTTGACATTGCCTTTCTTTGGAATTGGAATGTAAATTGACCTTTTCCAATCCTGTGGCCACTGTTGAGTTTTCCAAATTTGCTGGCAAATTAAGTGTAGCACTTTTACTGCATCGTCTTTTAAGATTTTGAATAGCTCAGCTGGAATACTGTCACCTTCACTAGCTTTGTTGTTGCTCAGATTTCCTAAGGCCCATTTCACTTCACATTCTAGGATGTCTGGCTCGAGGTCAGTGACCACCCCATCGTGGTTATCAGGGACGCTAAGCTCGTTCTTGTATAGTTCTTCTGTGTAATTTTGCCACCTCTTCTTAATCTCTTCTGCCTCTTGTTAGGTCCCTGCCATTTTGCTCCTTTATCATGCCCATCTTTGCACGAAACGTTCCCTTCATATCTCCAATTTTCTTGAAGAGATCTCTGGTCCTCCCTATTCGATTGTTTTCTTCTATTTCTTTGCACTGTTCATTTAAGAGGGCATTCTTATCTCTTCTAGCTATTCTCTGGAATTCTGCATTCAATTGGGTGTATCTTTTCTCTTTCTCCCTTGCCTTTCGCTTCCCTTCTTTCCTCAGCTATTTGCAAAGCTTCCTCAGACAGCCATTTTGCTTTCTTGCATTTCTTTTTCTTTGGGATGGTTTTAGTTGCTACCTCTTATACAATGTTGCGAACCTCCGTCCATAGTTCTTCAGGCACTCTATCAGATCTAATTCCTTAAATCTATTTGTCACCTCTACTGTATATTCATCAGGGATATGATTTAGTTCATATCTGAGTGGCCTAGTGTTTTTCCCTACTTTCTTCAATTTAAGCCTCCATTTCTTCTGAGGAATTCTTGCCCGCAGTAGTATACCTGATGGTCATCTGAATTAAATTTACCCATTCCTGTCCATTTTAGTTTGCTGATTTCTAAGATGTCGATGTTCAGTCTTGTCATCTCTTGTTTGACCACGTCCAGCTTGCCTGGATTCATGGATCTTACATTCCAGGTTCCTGTGGATAATAGATCTTTACAGCATCGGACTTTCCTTTCACCATCAGATGCATCCACAGCTGAGCGTACTTTCGGCTTTGGCCCAGTCGTTTCACTCTTTGTGGGGCTACTAGTACTAGCCCTCTGCTCTTCCCCGGTAGCATATTGGACACCTTCCGACCTGAGGGGCTCATCTTCCAGCGTCATATCTTTTTGCCTTTTGGTACTGTCCATGGGGTTTTCATGGCAAAGATACTGGAGTGGGTTGCCATTTCCTTCTCCAGTGGATCACATTTTGTCAGAACTCTCTGCTATGACCTGTCTGTCTTGGGTGGCCCTGCACGGCATAGCTCATAGCTTCATTGAATTACGCAAGCCCCTTCGCCACGACAAGGCAGTAATCCATGAAGGGGAAATAAACATATTACAGCAACTATTAATTGATTATATGCTCAGTATTGCTTATCTAATAGTCTTATCTAACAGGCAACTTACCTGGCTGAGGCAATGAGCTGGGCACTGAGTGATCCATTTTCAAAGTCAGTCTGAATAATGAGGATTTTACTCCCATCTGTCCTCATAGCAAAAAATTTCCTGAGAAAATACAGAAATGTTTAAATGATCTTTACTTTGTTGCAGAAAGAATGGATCACTCACATCCAGACCTTTATTTAAAACAAGGTCACCTCACCAAACACTCTAGCAGTTTGAACAGTAACATAACTTCATTGCAATCCTCCAATTTATATTTTACAATTCAATTATAAAACTCCTCTTATCATATGAAATTTATTCTATTAATCATTTATTTTATTACAAGCACTTTTAGGTCACTTCCAAAAAAGAAATATAAAGAAACATACAAATCTGCATTATTCTGCAACCATTGTGGATGATGAAAACTCACCGAATATCCTTTAAAAACGAGTACTCCGTGTCAAATTGTTGCAAGAACAAAACTTTCAGACTGTCTGAATCATGCTGCAATTCTGTGTCTGCTGCAGTCAGGAGCCTGGAGAAGGTCGTGATCTGTAACAGTTAAGACAGCAGGTTTTTCTGTCAAATATTAACAAAGTTTTCACAGGATGGTCATGCAGTCTCTTGTTTTTTTATTATCCAAGTGGAAATATTTTCTTCCTTTCCTTTCTCCTACGCATACAGGTGACTCTCGTTTAGAGACCACAATTGGGAACAGCAACTTGGTCGTTAAGTGAAGCAATTGCTAAGTGAAATCTTGACTTTGCTTATGAGCTTATTTCAGCTTTCATTGGCTTTACACACCTATGAAAATCATAAATGTGAATATTCTTCATCACCATAATTGCAAATTATCATTAAATTAGGCAGTCATTTAACAATGGCTACCAGTATAGGCTTTGAGACTTGGCATACAATCGGAAAGGATCTGAGTGACACCATCAATTAGCTGGTTACAAAAAGATCAGGTAACTTTCTAACCATTTTAGTTTAGAAATTTTATTTAACATTTTATTTATTTATTTATTATCTAAATTTGTATAGTAAATTCCTTTGTTCGATTACTCGGAAATAGTCCTGAAGTAGTCCTTTGTTTGTTCCAAGCTATGCTCTACTTCAAACATTCCAGACTCTTACACTGAAAGAAAAACAGGTTTCTCAACATTTCTGCTACATATGGACATGCTAGGAAAACATTCTGAAGACAAAATCTTATTTCAATTTGCTCAGCTAGAGTCTTCTTCAATCTTGGGATTCTGACAAGAAAGTGCATTTCTAATACCGTAAATATTTCCTGCATGTATTTTTCATTTCAAAACATTTAGTATTCAGGGTAAATCCAAACCATACAATAACACAGCAGCATCCAAATTTCTGGAAAATAATAATTCACTAATATAAAGAAACCATAGCAAGCTTTGGGTACACGTAGTCCTAAAATTACAACTGTAATGAAGCCTGCCCATCATGATCATAAGTCGTGACGATCGTTAACAAATTGTACAATGCTTTCTCAGGCAGTCTTTAAGCGAATCCATGGTTAAGTGAATGCCATGGTCATTAAGCAAACCAATGGTTTGCTAGGGCCACGTTTTTTGTGAAAAGTGTCGGATTTTGGCAAATCCATCATAAAATGTGGCCACATGACCATGGAATGCTGCAACCAGCCGTAAATGCTGCTGTGTTGATAAATACCCGAAGTTCTGGCATGTATTGGGGGGGGGGGGGAACGACCATCGGAAGTTCAAATCCAGTCACAAGTAGCCCCAAGGTATCCTTCCCTCAGCTAAACACACAAGCTTGAAGCTTTCTATATTAATATTATTGGAGTAGTTCTGTGATTACATCAGAATAAGCCATTTTCTACAACCTATTAAGCAACAAAGATTGCTCTGTAAGTAGAGATGATAGTATTAATCATCATCTCAATAGCCTGGACTTGGTAAAAACTATTACTTTTCCCCATGCTAATATTATTTTTATCGAGATAGAACTAAATCTTGAAAACTGTTTGTATCTATGATCTCCAAAACAAAATATAAAGTAACTAGCCCTAACTCCTAAGGATAATAGAAATGTATTCTAATTTGGAGCATTTTAAGCAACTCTTGCCATATATCATGCCAGTTTTAAGAATTCATCATATTTATGAATAGGAGAAAAAGGGGCACCGGGGGGGGGAGGGGGGAACAGGAAGAAACAGTTTAATTGCAGTTTACCTCAATAAACACCGTATGGTCTCTAGAGTCTGACTGAAGGGATCCATGCAAAAATTCGGCAAAGGAAGTGTGTTGCTGTTGCTGAAAGTATATCTTAGCCAAGTTTTCTCTTAAAAAGTCCAGTTTAGAGTCACCGAGACGGACTACAGAATCTGGGGTGGCACAGTTCAAGAGGACCAGCTGGGCCTGCTCTTGCACTTTCTCCCTCAGCTGTTGAGGAAGAAGAGACTCTTTCAGGTTTTCTGTCACCTGCAGGACAACCGAAGCGCAAGAGTCTGAATGGTAGCCAATGAAAACATCAGAAGGTGTGTATGTTTGTTGACCCATAAAATATTTCTCAGTTTTAACTGCTACAAAGTCATCCACCCATTTCCTGAGGTCTTCCACAATGTTCTTTTGCCACTTGTTCAGTACGGTATTAATATCCAGATAGTGTTTTTCAAGCCGGTTAATCAGTGGGATGGGAAATTGTTTGTACACCACCTCTTTCTCCTCGATGACAATCAGTCGAAATTTGGGGTGCACTCTGCATTTCACTCGATGGGTCCCCAAACCTAAGTCAACATATTTTTGACCAGCAAGTTGGACATAATACTGATTGAGGGCATCGTAGAGGCTCTCATAAAGGTTTTGTAGGTTGAGAAGAACAACCATCTTCCCAGTCTCCATGCAAATTTTTACTCGGTTTATGTTCCTGCAAATCTGAGTGTATTCTTGATCTTTGGGAAAGCTGGAACCAAAAATAATTTCTGGTTGAGCATCTCTGAAGAAACACTGTTGGAGAATCTGAAGCGCTGCATAATTTTCTGTTAATACTAACAGATATCGGCATTCACCATCCTGGTAATCGCTATAAATGTTCTGCTTAACTAAATCAATTGTACTGATATCCTTATAATTTTCATCTCCTCCTTCTGGAATCTTAGACATAAAAGTATCCAAGACTTCAACACCTTCTTTGCCACTGAAATTTCGGAGAACTACCTCTGCTATTTTACGGGGACCTGGAATGCTTTTAGAATTTTTTGTCAAAGCAAAAAGCATTTTTACAAGACTGTAATAGTCACGCAATCCAAAAAATTCCTTAATTTGTTCCTTACAAATTTCTTCATATGCGTTTGCAAAGATAGGAAAGAAAGGCTCAAGTCTTGGTAGCACAAAACGTTTTGAAGAGCAAATACCTTTTGCGCTTTCTACGAGTTCATTTTTATTCACGTCTCCACGGGATACAAAGATGCCTCGATTCATCTTAGCTGGATCTAGGGCCCAGTTAGATATCCCAACGAAGCCAACCTTTTTGTGAGGAAGTGGATCATCATCAATGCATCCATCTTCTAAGAGAGGGTGAAGGATCTTCAGAGGCATTTTGGGAGAGTCTTCTGCCAATCCAATTTCATCTAATACAACCACTGAGACATATTCACCAAGGTTTTTTCCTTTCTGGAAACGAGCACAATGTTTGAAAGTATTTATGATCCCCTCAGGGGTTGAATGTGGGCTGCATTGAAAAGACACCAAATGGATCTGCTTAAGTTCCTTATAAAGGTCAGAATATGCTGCTTGACCCTGCATGGCATCAGCCACGATGGTCTTGGCAAGAGATTTTGAGCTGCCCGGCTTCCCAATAAGAAACAAAGGGATTTTAAGTTCAATGCAGATTACCATCATGAACACATTTTCCTTCAAAGCTAGGTTTTTTGCTATTCTTTCCCTCACAGGCACACCACTCAAAAAAAGATCCTGAACTAAGCTAATTTCTTCAAGAACTACTTTTTCATTATCATATGGTTCTGGAAATATTTCGCAGATTACTCTCCAGTATGCCTCTTTCTGTTCCAGGGAAGCATGGTAGCAAACAGCAACTGAAAGAATCAAAGACCAAACTATCCTGTCTCTCTGGATTACACTTTTAGGGGGATTACTTTCCAGATACTTCTCCATATGTTCAATAAGACGTTCACTGTGGCCGTGAAACCATCTGAAGACTTCCACACAGCGCTCGACATCTCTGAGGCTGATAAAGCTGCATTCGTCTTTCTGCTTTCTCATGTAGGTCTGTGACTCAAAAAGCACCTCAATAATCATTTGGATCTCATTAGCAGACATTTTGATCGACTTGGCAAGCTTTTGCACAATCTGTTCTATGTATAGTTTTTCAGTGATATTGTTCAATTGCCCAAAATCCCACACCAGAGGTATCATGCTTGGTGGGAGTGCATGGACACGGTAAACAAGCTGCCTAAGGGGAATGGAGCCAAGCTTTTCACTGGTGTCCTCTGCTTTGACACGATAACCCAGTCCAGCTGACTCCAAGCGCTGGATCATTTTTGGTGTGTGTTTGCGATAAGGATTGCATGCAGCTATGATCTGTAAACCTGAGCCGGGCAGTAAAGGCTGTCCTTCTATTGTGTGGTCACATAACACTTCCTTGATGCAGCTGACAGCTTCTGTGGTGTTGGCTTCATCAAAAAATAAAATTGTGTCAAACTGATAATTCGACTTATTGTATCCTGCCATATCTTCAGCTTCCCTCACTTTAGCATAGATCGCATCTGCTGTGGTACCTCCATGAACTTTGACAAGCTTCATATTATCAGCATCAACACCAATCTTATGCAGTTCACACAGGTATTTTATAAGCCTGGTTTTTCCACAGCCAGTTTCTCCCATCAGGACAACAGGAATTCCACACCTAAATCTCATTTCAATGGCAAGCATTTTTAGTATATTGTCTGTTGTAAGTTCATAAGTTTCATCAGGATCGGTTGATCCCTCGATCCCCAAGACCATGCAAAGTTTCTCAATTTTCTGAGCTCTGGTCAATGCATCAAAATTAATATTGAATGGAACTTTTTGACGAACTAATCCCATGTACAGCTGAGAGGTCATGACATTTCTCTTGATAATATTGCCATTCAAAGGATTGATGGCATCAATGCTGCCATTGATATTGTGCTGGAGATGAAAGCCAATGAAAGTCATAGATACACGGTCCGCATTGAAGAATATGTATGGATGGGGTTCAGATTCCCACTTTTTCCGAAGCAAAAATGGAGCAAGAGCTTCTTCAGTAACCTCTCCGAAATCTTGCATTCCAGGGCTTTCATCAGAAATGTTAAGTGAAGGAGTTGCAAAATCCTTTGCCATTAAAATCATAAATTTGACCACAAAATTTCTAAAGCCCTGCAAAGTCTCCTGGACAAATTCAGCATTACAGAAAAGAGAGGTTTCACAATTTCTCAGCTGAAGGTTAAGAAACCAAGCAAAGTTTCTAAGTTCTGACCAAGAAGGATCAATCACTCCACAGTAGATCAAGAACAGCTGTAGGCATTCTCCTGGAGTTCCTTCCACTGAGCCTTTTCTATACTGGAACACTTCAAGATTTTCACCTCTGTTTTCTCTTATCAAATACTGGAATGGTCTCTGAAAAGCTTTACTACAGAATATTCCTTGATCTACTCCAGGATCACTGCTGTCATGAAATAAATTCTGAATATCGTTGTCCAGTACTTCTTTAGGAGATCTGCAAGTTACTTGGGGGAATACATCAAGGAAACTATAGTTCAACCCTGAACATTTCTGAAAAAAGACCAGAGGGAGAAAAGGAAGGAGTTATAATACAATCAAAAGGTTTTTTGAATTTATTCTCCTATTTCAAAAGCTCCATCAGTTTTCCACAGTATTTTAATTTTGTACTATGGAAATGGTTTGTCAATACTGCAGAATTGTAATTACTACAAACAGAATTACTTCTTTGCTACAAGAGATTATAGGAAAACCTCTTTAAAGGTCCCTTGCAGACAGTTTCACTTTAATCCCATGTAGGGAGATGTTTTTCCCTCTGTCCCTTGTAGTTTTTTTTCCCCTTAAGTCATTCTGTAGGCACAACTAAAGGGAAATCCCTATTTTCTCCATTGTCTTACAGAAACCAGTTTTAAAATTCTGCTCTAAAATACTAAAAACACAGCAAATATATATTCTATGCCTCTGGGTGTACTTACAGATCCTCTTTGTTTTTTCGGTGAGGGGGACGGTTGCAGAATTTCTGCAACATAGAGGTGGCACTGTTTCCGGAGCCAAATTTTCCCATCTGTATCTTCCAGATACCGTAAGATGAAGAGCTTGAACAAAAATTCTGAAATTCCAGTCTGAACCTGGAAGAATACAGAAACATAAGGACCATACAAATAAACAGGGATGGAGGCGGAGCCAGCGGTCAAATGGAATGGCTGTGCTGAGACGCCGCTCCGAATGAGCGTGCCGACTTCACAGCTATTTCTCTGTTCCCGGTGGTTTTTTTAAAAGCCCTAGATCTCTCGGAGGGAGATCAGAAGCGGAGGCGCCCAGCTGAGTGGCTCAGGACGGCGGTCCGAGACGCAGAAAGCAGGAAAGCCTAGTAGAAAGCGGGGTGAAGGAGACGGCCCAATATGGCCGTGAAGAAATGGCTGCTGTCAGAAATAGCGGTGGAATAGCGGGACAGTGATTCAACTAACCTGGCAGAGTGAACACTCAGCGAACTCTTGTAAGTGTGAAATCATTCCGTAGAATTTCGAAGAAGAGAAGAAAAGAGGAAAAGCTCCGGAGCAAAAGGGAGAAATCACCTCCCCTGTCAGATAGCGGCGAAAAGGAGACAGGGGGAAAAAAGAGATCTGACCTTAAAGTAACAGACTCACAGGCTGCAAGGACTGGTGATTAAGGGTGGTTTCTCTTTCTGGCTCTTGCAGCAGAGCCGAGAAGAAGCTACAAAAAACAAAATAAACTTGAAGAGTGACAGTATGGACTGAGTAGAGAGAGCGGACATCTTAAATAAGAACTGACGACCAATTAGCATTAAAGGTGGGAAGAGTGATACTCATAACGTAAGAAGTGAATTAATTGCTTTAAAAAGTTCCTAAAACAAAAGGGATCAACTCTAACTGTTTTGAGAGCTTGAATATAATCTATTGTATGATTGAATGGGAGGAGGCTAACTAGGAACGAAAGGTTGAATGCCTAAGAAGGGAGAGAAAACTGATTTATTTGTCTCTGTTGAATACAATAATATCTATAACTGTCAAGGGTTTGACTGTAAAACCTGGTCTTTATTGTTAATGAATTGAATACTGGTTACAATAGTGAGGTAATTTAATGGTTACATTATTGTTACATGTTATTATATAGATAATATAGGACTGTAGTGGAATATAAACACTTGAAATTGATTAAGATTGACTATTGTGTATTAGAAGTGTTAGTGTAATAGGTTTCATATTCTGTTAACAACAAAATATATCATTGTTAAGATATAAGACGCCAGTGACTATAACCTTGGAAGAAGAATAAATTCTCCAGGTGTGGTGGAGGGAAAGATAAAGACTGTGTATAAGTGGGAGGGTTGGTTGACGTCATTTAGAAAGATGACAAGTATCCCAAATCTAACAAGAGTTGGGACTGGAAGAAGGCAAATAACCCAAGCTTCATCGGCAGAATTAAGCCCAGCAGGGCAAAGATCTATTGAAGAGATGATGCCACGGGAGAGAGCAGGCTCACTTAAAGACTTACAAGCAATGCTACAATCCATGCAAGAGGTTATGCTGAGAAATCATGAGGATTTAAAAAAAGAAATAGGTGAAATAAGAAATGACACTGGAGAACTTAAAGAGAAGATGGGAGCAATGGACGGAAAATTTGAATGTTTCCAACAACAAATATTGAAAAATGAACAGAAAGTATTAGAAATGGAAGACAGAATGAATAAGGAGGAAAGAAGAGTAGATGAAATGAATGAAAAACTCTCGCAAGCAAACAAAGAATTAGAAAAAAACGTCACCCTGCTTGAAACTGAGAAAGCAGACCATTATCTACGCTTTCAAAACGTGAAAGAAGAGAAGGGGGAGGACCTCCCAGAAATGATGGCAGACTTGTTAGCAAGGGCCCTAGGGATAGGGAAAGAAGAGATGGCAAATGAGGTTGATGAAATGTACAGAATCCACACAAACTATGCAAGAAGAAATAACCTACCCAAGGAAGTACATATCAGATTTGTGAAGAAGTCAATTAGGGATGAGATTTTGCACAGAACAAGGGACGATCCAATAGAATACAGAGGTAAACAACTAACTGTCCTTAAACAAGTCCCCAGGAGGGTAAGAGACCTGAGAAGGACCTATCAACATATTACATCAAAATTAATAAGACGAAACATCAATTTTAGGTGGCTGATGCCCGAAGGGATTCTGGTGACCTGGCAAGAAAAAAGATATAAGCTAGATTCGATTGACAAAGCAGAAGTTTTTTTACAGCAGCACCTAGGAAATGAAGATGAACTAGAAGAAAGAGAATTAAGAGAAGAGAACAATACAGAGAGATATAATAGAAAGACACGAGAACCACAAGGCAAAGAACAGGAAATGGAGAAAAGAGAAAAAATGAAAATGAACTATGACAATGATGATGGAAGCAGACACAAAGAACCCAAGGAAGACAGACTGACAAGAGCGACAAGATCAAAGCAGAGGCAGTAATGTAGAAATATTAACACTATTATCATTAAATGTAAATGGACTAAACTCCCCGGCTAAGAGAAATATAATTTTGAATAAGCTCAGTAAGAAAAACT
The DNA here is from genome assembly GCA_023970755.1 of Azemiops feae. NCBI lineage: Eukaryota > Metazoa > Chordata > Lepidosauria > Squamata > Viperidae > Azemiops > Azemiops feae. The sequence continues at coordinate 62,161 of JALGBA010001159.1, forward strand.
TAGACATAACAATTCTACAAGAAACACACATAAAGACTCATGTCTCTTACTCTAAGTTAGTAATCAAATTTGTATCGCTTTCACAGCAGAAGAAAGGAGGAATTGTGATATATGTTAAAGAAAAAATCCTAGCAAGACAAATCTATCGAGATGAGGAAGGCAGAATACTGATTATTGAAATTTCCCTGAATAAAAGAAAGGTCGCCCTGGTAGGAATTTATGCTCCCAATGAAAAACAAAGACAATTCTATAAGAAACTGCATAAGGTTATTGCTGATATGGAATATGAGAACATTTGTATAATTGGCGATTTTAATGCAATTATAGACAGAGAATTAGATTATAAGAGTGGGGAAGTAAGGAAACGAAGCAGGAGAATACTACCTGGTACTTTTTTTAAAATGGCGGAAGAATTAAATATTCAGGATAGTTGGAGGGAGAGAAATTTGAATGAAAAGCAATTTACATACTATTCAGGGCGGCACCAATCATGGTCCAGAATTGATATGGTCTGGACAACGAAAGAATTAAATGCAGATATTGATGATGTAGTAATAGACATTAATACTTGGGCAGACCATAATCCTATTATAATTAAATGGAAAGAACAGAAGATAACAACAAGGAGGTGGACGCTAAAAAAGGCAATCTTAAACCAAATAGAATTTAAGCATAAGATGGAGGAACAAATGTGGATATTCTTCCAGACAAATAAGAAAGAGGAGACTAGCACTCAAAATTTATGGGACACGGCCAAGGCTGTTATGAGAGGAACTGCAATTGCGTACATGGCCAATGAATATAAAAAGAAAAGGCAACATTGGAAAAGCTTAACAGAAGAAAACAAAAAATTAGAATTAGAATTACAAAAAAACCCACAATGTAGAGACCTAAAACAACAGCTAGATTTAAATAAGCACAAATTGAATATTATAGAAAAGGGAGAAATGGCAAAAAAATTAAAAAGTATTAGACAAAATTTTTTTGAACAGGCAAATAAACCCGGGAGATGGTTGGCCTATAGATTGAAAAAACAAAAAGATAAAAGATGGATTAGTAAATTATGTAATCCAGCAGGGGAGATGGTATATCAAAATGAAGAAAAAAATGGGTGATATATGACTTCTATAAAAACCTTTATAAAGAGGATGGAAAGGTTACTAAGGAAAGAATATCACAATATCTTATGAAAGCGGACTTACCGGAAGAATTTCAAAATATATTAAATAAAGATATAACAGTCCAGGAAATTATAGAAGCAATTAAAAAGCAAAAAAGTAATAAAACACCTGGCCCTGACAAGATTACCGTCCGAAATATATAAGAACCTCCAAGAACTTTTGGCCCCAACCTTACTGGGCATATTTAACGATGTATTAAACATAGCAAAAATCCCAAACTCATGGAAAGAAGCAATCATCTCACTAATTCCTAAAGAAAACTCTGACTTGACCTGCATTAAAAACTATAGGCTCATTTCTTTACTGAACACGGATTATAAGATTTTCATGACTATAATGGCAGAAAGATTTAAAAAATATTTAGTTGAATTCATTCACACCGACCAAAATGGCTTTTTGCCTAAAAGACAAATTAGACATAATGTTAGGATTATACTAGACATCTTAGAATATTATGAATTACATAGCGAAAAATAAATGGCATTGATTTTTGTGGATGCTCAGAAAGCGTTTGATAATGTTAAATGGAATTTTATGTTGACTCAACTTAAACAGATGGATTTTGGGGAAAAAATTATAAACATGTTTAAAACAATCTATTCCAAACAAGAAGCAAAAGTAATTATAAATGGAGAACTAACAAATAGCGTCCAAATACAAAAAGGCACAAGACAAGGTTGCCCACTATCCCCTCTATTATTTATTCTTTCTTTAGAAGCACTCACAAGAATAATTCGAAAAGACAAGCTGATCACAGGATTAGAAACTAGAAAAGAGACATTTAAATTACAGGCTTATGCAGACGATTTAGTTTTCATTTTGGAAGACCCCTTAGAATCTGGAACAAGATTATTACAGGAGCTGGAAAATTATGGAGATGTCGCGGGGTTGAAGATTAATAAAGAAAAAACTAAAATGTTAGTTAAAAACATGTCCAATTTACAAGAAACTGAGCTAGTAGACAAAATCAATATCCAGACATCTAAAAAAGTAAGGTATTTGGGGATCCAACTGTCGGCAAGATGTACTACACTCAAAAGAGAAAATTATGACAAATTAATAGACCAAATTATAGTAGACTTAGACAGATGGAAAAATTTGCAGCTCTCCTTTATGGGGAGAATAGCGACAATCAAGATGAACATACTTCCCAAACTACTCTTTTTATTCCAATGTGTTCCAATTAAATTAGGTAAGGCTTTTTTTGAAAATTTAAACAGAGTTACATCCAAATTTATCTGGCAAGGTAGAAAACCGAGAATTAAATTAAAACTATTACAGGATGCAAAGGAAAGAGGAGGGCTCGGCCTCCCGGATTGGGAAAAATATTATCAAGCAGCAATATTGGTATGGATAAAGGATTGGATACACTTAAGGAACAGAAGACTACTGGCATTAGAAGGCCATGATATGCAAATAGGGTGGCATGCCATAATGTGGGACGGGAAATATAAGGCTCACCAGTATTTCCAGAACCATCATATTAGACGGGCACTATTAGACGTGTGGATAAAAATTAAAAAATGTAATTATATAGAGCCCCAATTGGCTATCCATATTAGAGATATTTATGCACCCCAAATTCATAAATTTAGGAAGAGTAACCACATATAAAGATATCTTAGACGAGAATGGAGACCTGAAAACAAGGAAAAGACTATTAGAAGATGGTATAGAGTTGGAATGGTGGGCATACTTACAAATACAGTCGCGATACAGAAAAGATAAAAAAGAACCAGGGATAAAATTAGAGTATACCCAATTAGATAAAATCCTTCTAGGAACAGAAGATCAAATGATAAAAAAGATATATCAATATTTATTAGAACAAGATTTGTTAGAACAGGTAAAAGAAACAATGTTAATCTGGAGCAAAAATTTTGGTTATAATATTGACTTAGATAATTGGCAATCATTATGGGACAGAAATAGGAGGTTAACGCTAGCCACCTCTTATAAAGAAAATCTATACAAGATGTTTTATAGATGGCACCTTCCCCCTACAAGGCTAGCAAAAATAGATAAAAAAATCTCACCTACATGCTGGAAATGTAGAAGGTTTCCAGGGACTTATTATCACATGTGGTGGGAATGTTCAAAAGCGAAATTTTTTTGGCACCAGATAAAAAATTGGCTGGAAGAAATACTACTACAAAAAATTGATTTAAAACCAGAAATCTTCTTATTAGGGATTATTAATGATAAATTTAGCAAAGCATCTTTCTACTTACTATTGCATATTTTAACGGCAGCAAGATTGGCATATGCCCAAAAATGGAAAAGAAAGGAAGCCCCCACTGAAGAAGAAATAATAAATAAAATTTTGTCCTGCGCTGAAATGGACAGGTTAACTCTAGAGATCAAAAATAAAACTGAAACAGAGTATTATGAAATTTGGAAAAATTTGTACGATTGGTTAGAGATAAGGAGGATCGCTGAGATGATTATTGATTATTGATTGATTAGTAGATAATGCAAGGATTTCCTATTAGCATCTATATCAGGACACAACGGAAAGATATGTAAATACAGAAGTTTTTTACAGAAGTTATATGTACAGCTTGTTATACTCTGTCCTGTTATAGAAGGTATTTTAAGTTTCTGTTTTTCTTTCTGTAATAGCAGTGTTATACCCAGGGAGGTTGAATTATGTCCACTTTTGTTTTTAAATGTACATTTAATAAAATCATTAAAATAAAAAAAACAAAAAAAAAACAAATAAACAGGGATGTTCCTCCTCTAGATATAAGAATATCTTCTCACAAAAGGATGTATTGGATGAAAAGGAAAATCTCGTCAATCAAAACTGACATACTCACAGAAGAAGTAATATCAAAATGCAGAATCATAGGCTGTTTCTGGGACTTTTGGTCCAGGAGTAGAAACAGAGAGTTCAGGATTTTTCTTTCATTCACATGAGGATCAATCAGCCGAATAGTTCTTAAAAGAACTCTGTGTCCTTGCAGTTGCTCTTTCATTTTTTGATGCAGCCTCTTTATATAGAGAGATTTTCCTATAGTTTTTAACAAAAAAAGCATTTAAGATATTGACAGGAAAAATAATAATAAAATAACTAATTCATTTGAGATTGAGAACTCACATAGTCTATACAAATGCCTAGCAACTAATATAGAGAATATAGGGAACATCAAAGAAAACCAGTTAGTTAAAAATAAAGATCAGAATAAATTAAAACTTTTTAAAATCCCATTTGCTTCTTTTCAAAAGTAACTTTTCAAAAAGTAACCTAGGGTTTCTGCTGAATCTAGCAGTATACTGCTGAAATACTGAATCTATCATTGTGGCCCTATAAAAATGTATAGTGTTTCTATCATGCATACAGGCTTGCTGAAATATCAAACCATCAAACATATGTATTTCTATCTCACAAGAATGGCTCCTGTTAGATAAGATTGTTATTTAGTGCTTACAATGAAGGTATGGATGGGGCAGGACTTGTGAATCTGTATTTTTCATACATATAACAAAATATAACACACTATTTCTCTAACTAAAGAAACTAGATACAGTGACTGAGGACCACACATCATAGAGTTGCAAAGATTGTGGTGGGCAGAACAATAAGGGCAGTTGAATCTGGAGATGTTTTACTTCTTTTCTGAGCTTTTTAACAGGAGGAAGATGCTTCTTTTTTTTGTTGGTTTCTTTATTGTGCATAAAAGCGCAAAGGCTTTAAAACATACACTTACAAAGAAAATGCTTTCTCAATAGGCCAAAATTTGAAGCCCACAAACATTTACTTCCTCAGCTTCTACTGCTCAGTCCTTTGGATTTAGGCAGTTATAATAAATTCAGATAAATAAAGAAATAATATAAATAAGTTCTAAGCTAAGTCACTTTTATGTATTCCTTTCTTCCTCTAGTTCTCCAGTGTAGTGGGCAAGAAGTTTAGAACTATCCACATTACATGTTAATTAAAATGACAATTCCAATTAACTATAGCACTACGTAACCATAAACTGCTACTATTATTAACATAATAGTACATGGTTTGAAACAGATTTCTTATAAATAAGCCCAATTAATAATATTAATTATTAACTACCACGCTAATATAGATCATTTTATTGCTAAACTACAATTATATATCCAAGATCGGAGGTTGTTTGAACTTGGTTTTCTCACCCATTCCAGCTCTTTCAGAAGATACAATCCCAACAGACATCTTATGCTTGAATATGGAGGTTGATGGATTTCCAAGCTCAGTGGCTTTGCAATGCTTCCCAAGGTAACTTTGGATGTCTTTTGGGGGGCGAAGAGGGATCATGTGAATGATGAAATTACTAAAAACAGAGGGGATATAGCGGTCTTCTCTCTCACAGTTGCAGAACATCACTAATCGATAGTCACTGGTATGTTTTAAATGTAGTTTTTGGTATAGTTCCTCTAACTTATAGCCAACATCGTAACTCAACTCATCTACAAAGAGTAAAGTATAAATCTTCTTTTCTTTCTTGTTTGGAGTAAGGCATCGCCTCATAAACAATTCCACTTGCTCGTAGCTGGTTTGTGGTGTACACAATAAGACTTCATCATAAGAGGGTAGCGTCTCTTCTGGATTGTTCATGTAGATGGAAATTGTAGAAACCAAAATGTCAGAACGACGGCAAAGAATGAGGTTGGGCTGCCTAGAATGAAGACCTCGTGGTAACATTCGCTCAACATTCCTTCTCTCTAAATCTGCCAAAGTAGATAGGAATCTACCAAGAGTTTCAAAATCAAAGCAGTGTGGAAGAAATAAACCCATGTTTTCCATATAGGACCCCCAGATTTCCTCCATGTGTTCAGTCACCTCTCTTTTAGTTGCCTGATGTCCATATGTTACATCTAAACTCTTTGGTATTTCAGATACCACTAGTTTGAAGACTTCTTCAATATCTTGTCTCCTGCAGTTGTGTTTTATGAAAGACAGCATCATTAAGGCAGACTCACTGGGTTTCCCTGAACCAAGCTCCTTGCATAAATATACAAGCTGTTCAGCCATGTAATAATTCAGATAAAAATACTGGGATCGCTTCTCAGACATGAACTGATTCCACCTCTCCAGAAAACTCTCCATCTTCCTGCACATGGCTGGCAGAACCTTTGCCACATCTCCACTTCCACAAAGGCCACAGATGGAATTTAAATTAAAGTTCACATTAATGCAAAACAGACTCTCACGTGAGCAATATATGTTAGCAATCCAGTTTCGGAAAAGCATGTTTCCAGCAGAATAAAGGTTCATGAAGGACAATGCGAATCTCTGAATGTTAGAAAATACCTGAGTGAAGAATACACACAAAAACACAACAGTAGCTTGAATCCAAATCATTATTAAGCAACCTATACAATTTGCTGCTGTAAATGGGGGGAAGACATGTGAGTAGACGGAAAAGAGTATAGAACTGTGGAAGCATGAGAGATCCAGGAAAGGGCCAAAAAAATAAGACATAGGCCCATGTCTGACTATAAGAGTGGGATCATTGTGATATTACAATACTGAATCACTGTAGTAGCAATGAGACAATTTTACTATTACTAGAAATGATTACAAATTGTGTGTCTATGTGCTTTACCATCCAAAAGTCTGATATGAGACATATATAATATCGCAAAGAGATGAAACAATCCCATTTTCCCCAAAGAAACATCCTGACCATTACAATTACAGCTATTGTAATAGCTATTACAATTGAGCAATAAGCAATAATCTTTATATACAAAATATATCTATTTTAAATACTTTGGGTATATAAAATCGTCAATTCATCTTAATTAGCATCAGGCTGCTTCAGGAAGCTTACTTCAGAAAATTTCTCCACTTGTGCACTTTGTTCTTCTTTTCCAGACATCAACATCAACTTGTTCATCAGTTCTTGAAGCTCTTCCAGAGAATACGTCCGATTCTCTTGGTCCCCATGACTTTCTTGGATAGTCAGGTCCAGAATAGTGTCCAGGCAAATCTTACAACAAAACATAATATATACAAGGACATAATGAAGACTGCCCATTTTTAAAATGTATTAATTCAGTAAACATTAGACACTCATAAAGAAAGCAATTTATTAGCAAGTATGCTTAAACGTGATTGTAATATAGTTGAAATGCAATTTAAAATGTTAATGGGGGTAAAAATTGCATGAATACCTTTTTTGGGGGCTGACTCCTTTTCATTACAAGCAGGCTATTTAATGCAATAATATCCTTTTCATATATTACTGTATTTCGATGTTTAATCCTTATTTTATTTTACACCATCTAGATAGAGCTGGTTCAGCAGTAGAGGCAAACAAATTAAATGCACAAAGAACGTTTAAAAATAGTTTTGTGGAAATTAGCAGAAGATAAGAAAAAACAGACCTGTTTGGGAATCATTTTTAAGCAATGTCTCACCTTCTGTCCCTCTACTGGAGCCTTAATTCTGTAGATTCCTTTCTCATTGATTCTGGTTGCCAGGGATATAGAAGACAACTCCACAGAGCCATGACTCTCTTTGATAGTTTTTAACCAATCCAAATATCTTGCAGAATCACACTATAGGGAGAAGATACGAGAAAGAATATTCCCATTAGCTTGTATTTTTCCTGAGTCAGGTAAAACAGACAAAATTTAAGCAGACATTCTAAAATTTCTACCCCACTGTTTTCTGGGCTTTCAAGCATATTTTACCTAAGTTTAATTTCACTAAAATCGCCAATTGACATAATATGCAAACTGGACTTCATGTGGAAAAACGTAACTCCATGTTTCTCTTTGAACGCAGAGCACCTAAGTGGTTTGTAGACTTCAGGTTCAAAGAATATTTTTACTAATTAATATGCTATAAGTATAAAGCATCTTTATCAAATGCACAGCCATTTAAAGGGGAGTAATGGAAAGATACAAGGCTGCCACAGTAATTACCAACTTCGCGGGGAGGTTGTGATCACTTTTCAGAGCTTTCCATATATTCTCCAAACACTTCATGAATTCGTCAAATCCTGCCTCTTGCTTTAAATCATACAGCAGGGAGGAGTAGCCAAACACAGCATCATGGAAACAAGCCACACGATCCACATCCATGTCATTCTCTCCGGCAGATATTGAAGCCAGCTCCACAAACACTTTCAGCTCATTTTTGTCTAATGGAAAGGAAGAAAGCACTTTGTGAGGTAAAAAGGAAAATTATATTTCATGAATGGCTTCCCTGGATGTATTGAAGTGCTCTTTCTAGGATGGCTTATAATTGCTTTTTTTGTTTTTTTATACAAAAATAAACAATAATGATAATAATGCAATAATGATAGAGATGTGAAAACCCAGCATTCTGAAGAACATTGGAAATGTTCCATTCCACACTGGCTACTTTGTTCCAGGTGCGATTCAACAATTTTTACAAATTAGTCCTCTGAACTTTAAATGGTTTTGCTTCTAAATAGAGAATTAGCTAATATAAAATTGTTGGGACATTTTAGAGGAGAAATAGAACATTCCAAAGTTCCCTAAAACATTAGTTTTTTTCCAGATAAAGCAAGGCAAATGATCCTGAAGTTTTATCATTATTATGATTAAACTAGATAATGTAGCAAGTTTTGGATTTAAATAAGAAAGCAATGGAAAACAAGTGTCATTGTAATCTGAAGTTTAATTAATGTAGGACAGGCGTGTCAAACTGGTGGCCCGCAGGCCGGATGCGTTATGCACAGGCCACACCCATCCCGGCTCTGCAAAGGCAAAAAAAGTCGTGATACGTCATGATACGCGATCGAGTTTGACACCTGTGATGTAGGGTGGTTTTTTTCTGTTTGTATTTTGCATCATTATTTCTACCTTAAATTTACACTTTAGCTTGATTTGTGTAAATAAAGTATGTAAAAACATGTAGTAAATTTCAATTGGAGCAGTAAATAACTACTATATTAAAAAAAATTAAAAGGCAGCAATACACTTACATAGATAGCTGCTCCTCACTTTCCCAAGAAGCTTTAGGTTGATGAAAACCCACCTCACTCAGCTTACGATTACTAGTTCTATTCTTTTAGGTTCAAGAAAACGGCTTCCTAAATTGATTAGCAGGCAGAAGCTCCCAGGGATTACTAGGTCCCTTTCACTTTCAGGTTGATGAAAGGGCAGATGACTGGCTGGTTATTCTCTAGCACCTATGATTTTGTTTCATTTATCTTCATTCTCAGGCGCACCCCAGGGTCATCTAGCTATGTCCCTCATCATGCTGTTCCCCTTCATCTCTCTTTTCCCCAGTCCTCCCCCCTCAAAATTTGGTAAGTCTTGTCCCAATCTTTCTCAGCAACCATAAATCCAAATTAGGGGAAAGCCTTCAGTCCATTTCAGGTTTATTAACCAACCTGAAGCCAATAAATCACAGTCCAGGTTCAACAGCCATTTTAGCCATCATCACATCTTTACCTGACAGCCACCTCCTCCATTATTCAAATTATTTTCCCCAGAATCCTCTGTGATGGTGCTTTAACTCACCATTATAGTAGAGTGGTCTGATATTTATACTAGCTCATCTGCAGCCTTTTCCTTCTCCTTTGGGAGTTTTCCTAAGGGAATCAAACTGACCCTTGTTCCTTCCTCCTTATTTCTAAGGCAAAGCACAAACTATTTTGTTTGATGTCTGCATGAATATGAGGATAGATGAAGATCACCATGGCCGAGAACAAGCTCATCCCAGGTCATCTTCCTTAATTCTTTACAAACACAAAAAAAGTCACAAGATCAACTACTGAAATAGGCCTCTCAATACTAACAAGCTATGTGAAATATACCGTATGAACATTTTGCTACTTAATTGAGAAACAGTTTTAGAATACAGAGAAGTCAGAAAGATCAGAAATATTTTACCACTTTCTAACACACTTAAGGAGAGCAGATCAGTGTTGAGTTGGCCTAAAGCTAGAGTGCCACTGCTACCAGCTGAAAGGAGGGTCAGGATGCAGTGTATTAATTAGACTGTGGTTAGAATGCCGTATTGCAAGCTAACTCACTGCTCACTCCAGGAATTTGATCCTGACCAGCTCAAGGTTGACTCAGCCTTCCATCTTTCCAACATCAGTAGAATGAGGATCCAGACTGCACCCATATTGGGAGCAATATGCTGACTCTGTAAACCACTCAGAGAGGGCTGTAAAGCACTATGAAGCAGTATATAAGTCTAAGTGCTATTGCTATTACTGGACTGACCAGGGGTAGCCTATTCCTGTCGTTCCTTTCTTCCAGCCTTAACAAATTCAGACTCTTCATAACACACCTCCAAAACAAAACCACCATTGAGTAGTAATCCCTGGAAGCTTTTGCCTGCTGATCCCACAAAATAGCACTTGCAGCTATGGCTGAAATCCAAAAGTAGAAAACAAAACACTCCTCAAAGTCTTTATTTGTCAATGTTCAGAGGTAGTAGCAGGTTCTCCACTTGCACTCAAATTCTTCTATTACCAAGAGATCCTTAGAGTGATGTGCAGTAATCGTATCCGTATACTAGTTCCATGGAGAGGACTAGTATAAAGAAAGATATTGTTGTTGCTCAATCTCCTGTGATCCTATAATGTTAAGCCTCACATGGTGCCAACAACATTAATTACTGCTGCTATTACTATTAATTTTTCTAGCTTTCCTCCACTCCCCAAATATTCATGAGCCACTTTCTTATGTATTGTAGATTAAACCTAGAGCTATGGGCACTCAGGCATAAAGCAACATGGATTCCCAGGAATAGGGTATTTTTATAATTATCACTTTACAGACAAGCTATAGCTATAACCTTCACTTTGATTCAGAATTACTCTTTTCCAGCATTCATCTAATTATAGCCTTTATCTTAGTTTATCCTATGTCTTAGTTCCATCTTTCTTACAATGTCTTACTCGTTACTCTTCCATTATCTTTATTCAGATCGGCCAAATCACAGCACAGTTCTCTGCATGCCCAGTTAGTATTATATTGCTGCACTTAGACTTTGGGTTGGGAACAGGTTCTTGGCTTTGTGGCTTGATAGAAGTTTTGAAATGTGAGCAGACATTTTCCTAGGCTGTTACATCATACCTACTGGCCTCTGTCTGGTTGTTACCAGCACCCTGGGATTCTCTGGGGTATCTCGCCACATCTCAGGCTCCAATGGCTGGTGCTTTAGGCAGCCCCATCCTGGAAGCCAATATCTTGGGCTCACGTTGGCATTTTTTCAGCTTCCTCAGCTGCCTACATCAACACTCCCCATGTCTACTAGCTACCACCCAATATTAATCTGCTGCTGGCTCCTGTAGTGATCCTGTCATCACCATACCATTTAATATCTCTCTGCCCCACCCCCAACATTGATCTTCCTGTTGTTGTTGCTGCTGCTGCTATCACCGATGGCCTCTTGTTCTCCACTGTACCTCCGAAACCTCTGGGTTTTGCTCTGCTTGCTTTTCTCCTTCTCATACCGTTCTTTCAGCCTTGTGATATAACACTTCTGCATTCGAGTCCTCAATGATACTAAGATAGCCTAGCTCCTTCTTAAAAGGCCAGTTCCTCATTCTGGCAGGGCAAGGAGACCTAAGGTATAGGTATAATCGACTCATACCTGGTCTCCTCCTACACAGGAATCTGAAGGGGAAACATTTCTTTAACCTTTACCTTTTCCTACGGCATTTATTCACAATAGCATATATGTGACTTTGATTACACATGATTGTGCATCTAGATCAGGTGTCCCCAACCCCCAGTCCGTGGACCAGTACCGGGCCGCGGCATGCCAGCAACTGGTCTACACAAACAAGCAAAGCCCCATCCATAGGCTGCAGGCAGCACACAAAACCACACACCCTCCCGTCCGCGGAAAAATCTCTCTCCACAGAACTGGGTCCTGGTGCTCAAAGTTTGGGGAACTGTGATCTAGATGTTCTATTTGTCAAGGTTTAATTCATGCTTTGTCTCTGGACGGGTAACAGTAGAGAAAGGAAATACACATTCAAGTATATGTTCCTCATTGTACATGGAAATGAAAAATCCAAAGGAGAGAAAGTGTAGAAGTACCAAAATGTCAGACTGAGAAAAGAGAAAGAGAATATTCAAAAAGATAAATAAAACTTTCATTAAACTTATGTTTTCTCTGTCCAGGTGTCTTCCTGATAAACAGAGTGGAGAATACAACAGCTCGACCCAACATAAAGTTAAAACTTTCCTTGGGGAAACAACAGAGATATATCAGTTCTACCTTCCAAAGCCTCTTTGACCCAGTTAACGAACTCCTTCCTAAGTGCCAGCTCTTCAAGGCACAGGCGACGTTTTTCAGTAATATCTTGCAGCCGTTTCTTAGCATGCATCAATGAAGAGCTCATAGAAGAAAGCTTTTCTTCTTCAAAGGACTGGCATTCACTTATCTGAAGAATAAATTACATATAATAAGAATACTGCATGTTAAGAACACACAAATTCCCTCCCCCCTTTGTTCCACAGACTTCTAATTTTTTTAATCCCTTTGGTCTTAGAGATTCACAGAAGTGACTTCCCCCCCCCCTAAATGTCATTCCTTTTAGGAAATGTAGGAATACAGCAGAGGTTTGTAATTTCCAACAGCTCCTTGAGTAGAGCATGTAGCCACTACTTATATCACACTTTTATAATTTTATGAGACTGAAACTATACAAAATCTCTTCAGTTACTGGACTGTCTTTTGAATGGCAAGCTAAAGAGATGTACTTACTAAGTTCAGCAATTGTTGCAGGACACCGAAATTACCAGTAAGTTTCAAAACGTCCTTGACTTTGTCGATAACTTTAGCAGAATCCAATGCCAAATCCAATTCATGATACTGCTGGATCTGCTGGATCCGTTCATCTATCCATTCTCCATTATCTTGATACTGCAGTTGGTGCATACTTTGGAAATCACGTCTGAGTTCTTCATAACGATTATTAAAATCTTTGAACAGAGCATTCACTTCAGCAAATGTGAGGTCTCCCAATTTCAAGCTGTCATAAATCCTTTGGAACTCCTTGTAACAAGGATTAAATAAGCAATAATACACTTCATCCATATCTAGAGTTTGTTCAGTGTCTGAATCCTCCATGTTGTTCATCAGCTTCTTGGCTGCTTGCTCCCAGCAATGCAGGAAAATGTGGTTATCTTTATAATCATACACACATTTAGATACATCTTTCAGCTCTTCACTCAAATGGAGATAGGTCTGTACTCCATCATCACTGCGTGAAGTGGGTTTTCTCACTTTCACAACAGCATCCAAAGTTTTCAGTGACAGATTTCCGCTGTGCTTTTGTTCCACTTCAGTTAAATCGACTTTAAAAAGGGGGGCAAAATATAAGTTGGAGCATAGTAATTTTCAGTTCATTTAAGCATTTGATATAACCTGCCCAAAGATTTATTTTAGAGCACCAAACTAAAGAGTTTGTGTTTTCATATCTGTATTATTCCATTTCTCTCGTCTTAGAATTTTCAGTTACTTTCCCATTCATCCCTCCATATATTCAAGCTCTATTTTAGGAGCATATTAACAATAACTGCAAAGAAGTATCAGATAACAATTTGCAGATAAACACTGATTTTAAAATGATCGTCATTTAAAAAATATACCTTTTAAATAGCACTGAACCTTCCTCAACATATCCAAAAGGACTCCCAAGTATTCTTGCTCCTTCTTGACATGCAATACTTCCTGTTGTCTCAGATCTAAAACTTTTTCTAATTTCAGTCCTTCAAGTAATTCATTTGGGAGTGAGTGTTCTGTGCATTCTGTAACCAAAATTGGGAATTATTATTATTATTTTGCACCAGCAGATTAGAGGATTCATCAGACAATGCACAGTCAAAAATCTATAAAAAATATAAAACACTAAAATCCATCTAGACAGCAGATAAACAGATATAACATAAAATCATAATAGCAATAATCCTGAAGTTCTAAAATGCCAAAACACCAGTAATGTGTAAAATTTAGTATTCTTAGGAAGGAGATTCTAGGGGACATTGGAATAATATGTCTTTTTCTAAACTAGGCCAACCTGAGGCCATCTCATAAACAGACTGTCTTCTGTTCCAACTTTTTTGGAACAATTTTTTTTGTTCCAATTTCCAGATTTTCTTTTCTTTCAAAATTAGCCTCCATCCCTGGCACAGCTGCATTACCATGGTCCAAAATGAGAACATCCTAGCATTCTGTATAAGAGTACATTCCGTACATATCTCTAAAATGTTTTTTAAGCTGCATGGAAAAAAGCGAACAGATCTTTCACGGCATGTAACATAATTTAAGTATCCTATGTGAGATGGCTCCATAGATGAGTTGGACCCATAAGGTTCTTTCTTCAGTCAACATCTATCCTCAATGGGCAGGGGATCTTGTGAAAAGTCTCAATTTAAGACCTTATGGCGCTATTAAGTAAATACGGGAGGAAACATTCCTGCAAATAACTTGGTGTCAAAATTGCTTAGGAATTTAAAAGTTATTACCGGGTTTCAAAATGGACTCTAGGCAGTGTAAAATGATAAAGCACTGTCACACCAAAATAAAATCAGTCAGCTACAATAAATAATCTAGCTGTTTTGTGAAAGTAGCTGGCCTAGTTTTAAAGGTAACCCCTCATAGTAATCCCAATGGGAGATTGCTGGCTCAGCCGAAAGCTGGGTGGTTCAAAGCTGGTGTAAATTAACCAATCATCATAGAAATGTGGGTGGGCACATTTAAAAAACTTTGTTTCTGTATAGAGGTAAAGAATTTATACTCCAGGACTAACATCTCAAGGCAAACGGACTCCCTAAATTCAAATCACTACACACTTTAACTTTTGGCAGGCTTTCTTTTCTTATCTCTAGGCAGATTTTCCTAGCTCCCTCAGTAACTTAAACTTTTTTGCTTCTAGGAACTTCAATTTGTGGTGCTATCTAGTTCAACAGGATGTATCAGTCCAGGTAGGATTGCCCTAGTGGATTGAGTAAGCATCTGCATCTTGCTGATGCCTCAGCTGACACCCCCAAAACCACATTCAATGGTTTCATGATTTAAAAAAATGTGGGAATCAACTAGAGCAGGGCTTTTCAACCTGTGGTACGCGTACCACGAGTGGCAGGTGGTACGCAGCCCTGCCTAGCCAAGTGTAGTGGGGGAGGGAAAGAGCCAGCACAGGCAAGGACTTACAGTGAGAGAGTCCTCTGGAGCTGCAGAGGCACGGAGGAGAGAAGGAGGGAGGGAGATGGACAGTGGAAGGATTCTTATGTGCTTTTGTGACTTTGAAGTTCTGGGATTTGTGCAATGTGGGCTTTGTGTTCTTAAGGAGTGTTTGGCAATTTCTATTTGGCTGATGGCTGTGTTAGCTTCTATTGCTCTGCTATTGTTAGCTGTAAGTTTTGCTGCAAGGGATTTTGAAGTATTTTTCTCCTGAATGGATTTTGCCTGTAGATTCCTTTACTTATGAATGGAGCCATTTGGGGAGGCTGCCTTAGCCGGCAGCCAATACTTACTACATTTTTTTTCTTCCTTACTTTCTTTTCTAGCCAGTAGCTAATTCTTAAAGGGGAATGTGTCTTTTTAAGCTAGTTCACTCAACAGTTTGTGTTTTCTGTTTCTGGAGGCTTTTCCTTGTTTGATGAATATATGGAAGAGAAAAGATATGGGGGGGGTTTCAAATTCTTCCTTCAGAAGGAGATGGGCATGAGAAAGAGGGAGGCAGGGAAGGAGCGAGGGAAGGAAGTCCCGCCTTAGCACTTGGCCACCAGCAGCCCTGCCATTGACTTTACTTGTCAAAAGGTTGCAAAAGGGGATCACATGATCCTGGGACACTGTGACCATCATAAATATGAATCAGTTGCTAAGTATCCAAATATAAATCACATGACCCTGGGCATGCTGCAATGGTCATAAGTGTGAAAATGGTCATAAGTCATTTCAGTGCAATTGCAACTTTGAACAGGGGTTTTTTTTTGGTCATCAAGTTTTTGACACCTTGCTAGGTGGTACTCGAATATTGCCATATCCTAAAAGTGGTACAATCGGTGAAAAGGTTGAAAAGCCCTGAACTAGAGGACCCAAGAACCCCAACATACATACAGTATAGTATGGGGTACAAGAATAATACTCTTGCAGAGCTATCTGAAATGAAAGTAGAGCCATTCTAATACAACAAACTGATACATCCTGTTGAACTAGATAGCACCACAAGTTGAAGTTCCTAGAAGCAAAAAGGTTTATGTAAGTTACTGAGGGGGCTAGGAAAATCTGTCTAGACATAATAAAAGAAAGCCTCCCAAAAGATAAAGTGTGTGGTGATTTGAATTTAGTGAGATAATGTAGCTAATCAGGGTGTCAATCTCCTCATAGACAGGCACAAGGGAGGGAGGGAGGGAGGGAGGAAGGGAGGATTGCACAGAAGTCTGAAAGCACGGTGAATTCCCCTCCCCCTTTTGTAGCCTGGGCTGAAGTGCAAATAAATTATAGTATTAATGAAATCTTATCTCCAGGTTCTTTATTTCTAACATTCCTCCATACTTTCCCAGCCCCCTTTTCTCACATCAGGGTTCTACAAGAATAATGGTACTGCAATTCACTTAACAGTTCAAGAAAAATACAGCTCCAATTATTTATTTAATGGATTATTAAACAAATATAACATAACAAATTATAATTAAAATAAAAAAACTTAAGGTAAAATCAATAATTAAAATAGTTAACAAAGAAGAGCTTGCCACCTTCCTAAGTACTGGGAGAATGGGAGCCAAATGCACCTCTTCAGGGAGTGTCCCCCACTGCTAGACCACTACACAAGGCCCCTTTCTGGTGTGAAGCAGGAGCAGCCGACAAGTGTGCATGGAACCATCCTCTACCCAGCCCTGCCGATCCGCAAAGCCGGAAAGGTTGGGGAACTCTGCTCTAAGATGACTCCGCATAAAAACAAAATATGTATTTCTTTATTGTCCTGGTGATTTATGATTTCATAAAACCCAATTAACCACGCGATTAAACTACATTCACACAATTCATCCCTCTCTCCATTAGTATAAGCAAAAGGGACTTACTTATGAATCGTGTCTTATATTTTACAATTAGCTCCAAATCCTTAATCAGAATGTGGCCTGTTACGAGTTCATTAGCAGCATTTTGAAACGAAGATTCAGCAAGCGTCATTAATGATCGAGCTTCATCAGTAAATTGGTTTAGAGTGTTTTCTTCTGCACCTATTAAACATATTAAAAACAGTAAGAAAGAGTTGGGGGCATTAAATTGCTCAAGTTAGGTACTTCTTTCTTGTCACCTGAAAACAATGCCATGCAAAATGAGTTACAGGTAGTGCTTGATTATGACCATTAGTTCAGCAACTGTTTGAAATTATGACAGTGCTAAAAAGGACTTTACGTTCTGTGTCCAACTTACCGCCAATGCAGTCCCCTCCCATGAACATATGATTGCGGTCATGGTCACATGACCACAATCTGGATGCTCATGATGAGTCGCCAAGCACCCTGCAACTATGTGATCACCCTTTGCAGTCTCCCCTACTGGCTAACCCTGGGAAGGCTCTGCCTCTGCTCTTTTCAGGGGGCTTGCTGAAAAAGGGCTGTTTTTCAGCCAGTCTCCTTGAGGGCAAAAACACTCAACTTTCTTTGTCAGGAAGAGTTTTGCTCTTAAAGGGGCAGCAAAAAAGCTGCTGGCTTGGCGAGACTTGAGTCTCATCGGCAAGCAGTTTTTGCTCCTTCTTTGAGCAAAGAAAGGGAGACTCAAAGAAGGAGCAAAAAATTAGTCCCTTTTCACCCAACCTCTTTAACAGCAAGAATGCTACCTGACAGATTGATTTTGCCCCACATGGGGTGGAGTGTCTCCATCAGGCAGGAGGAGAATGAATGGGCGGGAGAAAAGTTCCGATCATGAAGATCTGAGCTGCTTCTCCCCAGCTGTAGTTCCTTTCTGTGCACGGAGGGGAACTAGCTGCCTCCCTCCATCCACTTAACATCCACTTAACAACCACACCTGGAAAAGCCAGTATGCAGTCAGAAAGCTGGGTCAGGTCATGTAGTGTATGACTGTGATTTTGGATTCAATTACAGTCGTAAGTCGAGGACATCCTGTATCCTCAATTTCCTATCTCAGTTACATGCATACTTTCCTATATCTCATTTTTCAGCCCTGCATACATAACTCTTATTATTTTTGCCAAACAGGAAATTTTTAAAAAATACTATATATACATTTAGTCAAAATATCAACGAACATTTGTGAAGCAGATTACTATTTCATCATAATTTCATACAATATGCTTGTATCAAATATACAAATGTATGGAATATCCAATATAACTCCTCCATTATTCTATATTATGTAGCTATTTTCTGTTGTGTAGCTACTTTGATCATTTACATATTCCCTCTGACTATAAAATGGATCCTGTAAACGATTTACATACGATTAAAAATGAATAGGTGTCTGCTGTCCTGCCATTCAAACAGATGCTTTAGTATACTTTGAAAGTCTTTCAAAGGCGTCCCCGTATCATCCTTTGGCCAGGATTTTATGATGGCAGCAGATATAATTTTACCCAGCTTGTTCATATCATATTTAGATATTAACTCAAGCAGATTCTGTTGTTTCTAGAAAAGACATAGGAAAAAAGAATGTAGTATTAGGCAGTAATGAATTCAATATATCACACAATGATTTTGCACCTCTGTCAAGGTTGTCACAAAATTCATTATATCGTGTAATGGGACTTCCCCAATGAAAAAGTATTTTTCCTTCCATGTGGATTTTTCTTCCACTCGCTGAGATAGATACTGCTCTTACAACAGGGACAATCATCACTCTGTGGGAATGAAGGATCCTATAAACTGGAAAACGATGCACGGGCAGGATTTGAAGGCCCTCCCTTTAACTTTTCTATATTGTATCTATAAACTACAGACTAAATAACAATCCTTACTCTTAAGGTAACTTAGGCAAAGACATTGCTGTTGTTACTCCAAGCAAACCAACCTTAACTTCTGAAAGAGACAGAATGATCTTGAAAAGCTGTCAGAAATGGACTGAGAACAAACATTACGTGAATGTAAATTCCTATTCATAATAGGTGTGAGAATCAACTTCTGGAACAAAGAAGAGATTGTGACAAAGAACATCCCTGCTGTATGGAAAAATATAAAAAACCTCAATCAGCAGAATTAGCTAGTTTAGTATATATTGCAAACAAATAAAGGTAATATATACTAAAAAAAACTAATTTAATGAATGGAAAAACATGAAACTAAGGTTGTTCTTCTATAGTGTGTTACAATAATAGGATATTTAAAAAATCCATGCTAAAATTTTTAAACTATATCATTATAGCAAGGATACATTACAGGTCAGGATTTGGTGTACTTTGGGCTGTATGCACAAGTATAACCAATATTCTCCTACAATCTTGAAATTCCCTTGCAAGGCAACATACAGTACTGTTCTCTGTGTCCTGCCTGCTAAAATGTATAGATGATACATTTCTCAGCCAACTTGGAAGGAGAGGATGGCATATGTCTGGAAGGTACATTGCTTTAATCTGTGACTATCTGAAGCATAACAACCATCTTATTTACAGAAAGATCAGACAATCTTTGATATTAAATAAATTACCTGGTATGCTGAATCAATAGCTTCAAGGGCACAATTTTCAAATGTTTCCAAAATCACAGAATGGAATTTTTGAATTTTCTCATAGTGACTACAATAGACTTCAATTTGTTCAACAGCTCCTTCCTAATTAGAAAACATCAAAATAAAAACAAAGCACAATTTGGGGTTACAAAATATTTATAGTCTCCAAAGTGAAGACATAGAACAGAAGAATTTGTGATTACGGCAATAAGATCTAAACATAATAAATTATTTTTCAGTATATATAAATGTTCTGCTTGTTCAGGATGGAAATGGGCGTAGGTTACCACGATTATCTTTTGTAATAGTTTTTCTACAATAATTGGGCATTTATAGAGTCACTTAATTTATTCCTTTTTTAATTTGCATACTTGAGAGACTCTCAGAGGGTTACAATCACAACAAAAAATGTCCATCGTACAATTAAAACTGCATAATAATTAATAATTAATCAGTTCCCAAACATTAAGCCACAGATAAAATTATTCTTTAAAAAAGAAATAAAATCGATGGTGACATCTTTAAATCTTCTTAACAATTTGATGTTTAACAATTCCTTAAAGCCTAACAAGGTATGAACTGACTGGATTTCAAGGGACAGGGAATTCCGTAACATTAATGCTGCCACAAAGAAACATTTGTAGACCTCCCTTCCCTAAGCTCATGGAAATGGGGAGGCTACTAGTAGTTTGGAAGAAATTCCATACTTGTTTATGTCAGGTGCTTCATTCGAACTGAAACCAGAAGTTCTGCATAGACAAATCACCAACTATCTGCTCAGATATGAAAGTGAGGTCTAAACCTGTTACTTATATGTGTTCTACCAGAGATATTTGGGACAAGTCCATAATTGCCACAAAGATCATGAACTCCCAAGCCTATTTCAACCAATCCAGAGTATGGAGATTGAAGTCACTAAAACATGAGAAGTCTCCAATACCAGTCTGAGAACAAATCAAGGGGCTCACAGAGGGCATCTGCTGATACACCAGAAGGATACCCAAGTTGTCCCTACAACCAACTTAACATACAGGCATTTATTTCTGATTTAGCGTCCCTAGTAACAGGCACAATCTCTTCAGGGTTTAATATCTTCCATCCTCTTCATCCCTGCCAGCAAGGACCTAAAACCCAGGAATGCAATTTTCTGAGAAGGCAACAGCAGCACCCTCATCAGATATCAATAAAGCATACCAAAAATGCATTTTCTTCCCAAAGCAAGTCTTAGACAAGAAAGATTATAATAAGAGATTTGGTTTAGATAATTTGGAGACTCTTTCAATAACAGACATAATATTAATCATCAAGAGCCCAGTAATGTTGAGAATTGTAGTCACCACACTTTTGGAGGAAACTAGGTTAAGAAAGATTGTTGTAGAAGCAAAGCCAATTATTGGTTTAAATTGTATAGTTGCGCCAAGCCATATTTTAGCCATTAATTTTTAAATAAGCTGCACAACCAAACATCAGCTCAAAATAGATGGTAATTTTATATTGTTGTTGTTAGTTGCGAAGTCGTGTCCAACCCATCGCGACCCCATGGACAACGTTCCTCCAGACCTTCCTGTCCTCTACCATCTTCTGGAGTCCATTTAAGCTCACGCCTACTGCTTCAGTGACTCCATCCAGCCACCTCATTCTCTGTCGTCCCCTTCTTCTACTGCCCTCAATCTTTCCCAGCATTAGGCTCTTCTCCAGTGAGTCCTTCCTTCTCATTAGGTGGCCAAAGTACTTGAGTTTCAACTTCAGTATCTGGCCTTCTAAGGAACAGTCAGGGTTGATCTCCTCTAGGACTGACCGGTTTGATCGCCTTGCAGTCCAAGGGACTCGCAGGAGTCTTCTCCAGCACCATAGTTCAAAGGCCTCAATTCTTTTGCGTTCAGCCTTTCTTATGGTCCAACTTTCACAGCCATACATTGCAACTGGGAAAACCATGGCCTCGACTATACGTACTTTTGTTGGCAGGGTGATGTCTCTGCTTTTTAGTATGCTGTCTACATTTGCCATAGCTTTCCTCCCCAGGAGCAAGCGTCTTTTAATTTCTTGGCTGCAGTCCCCATCTGTGTTGATCTTAGGCCCAGGAAGAATAAAATCTGTCACTACTCCATTTCTTCCCCATCATTTGCCAGGATTGAGAGGGCCGGATGCCATGATTTTGGTTTTCTTAATGTTGAGTTTCAAGCCAACTTTTGCACTCTCCTTCTTCACCCGCATCAAGAGGCTCTTTAGTTCCTCTTCACTTTCTGCCATTAGAGTGGTATCATCTGCATATCTTAGGTTGTTGATATTTCTCCCGGCAATCTTAATTCCAACTTTTGATTCATCTAGCCCTGCCTTTCTCATGATGTGCTCTGCGTATAAGTTAAATAGGCAGGGCGACAGAATACAGCCTTGCCGGACTCCTTTCCCAATTTTGAACCAATCAGTGGTTCTCACTGTCGCTTCTTGACCCGCGTATAGATTTCTCAAAAGACAAATAAGATGGTCTGGTACTCCCATCTCTTTAAGACTTGCCACAATTTGTGTGATCCACACAATCTAAGCTTTACCATAGTCCAATGGAGTATACTGTAGAGATGTTTTTCTGGAACGCCCTAGCTTTCCCTCCATGATCCGACGGATGTTTGGGCATTTTGATCTCTAGTTCCTCTGCCTCTTCGAAATCCTGCCTGTACTTCTGGAAGTTCTCGAGCCACATACTGCTGGAGTCTAGCTTGTAGGATTTTAAGCATAACTTTACTTGCATGTGAAATGAGTGCAATGGTGCGATAGTTTGAACATTCTTTGGCATTGCCTTTCTTTGGAATTGGAATGTAAACTGACCTTTTCCAATCCTGTGGCCACTGTTGAGTTTTCCAAATTTGCTGGCAAATTGAGTGTAGCACTTTTATTGCATCGTCTTTTAAGATTTTGAATAGCTCAGCTGGAATACTATCACCTCCACTAGCTTTGTTGTTGCTCAGCTTTCCTAAGGCCCATTTCACTTCCCATTCTAGGATGTCTGGCTCGAGGTCACCACCCATCGTGGTTATCAGGGAGGCTAAGCTTGTGCTTGTATAGTTTTCTCTGTGAATTTTGCACCTCTTCTTAAACTTTCTGACTCTGTTTGGGTCCCTGCCAGTTTGGTCCTTTAATCATGCCCATCCTTTGCTGAACGGTCCCTTCATATCTCCAATTTTCGTGAAGAGATCTCTGGTTCTCCCTATTCTATTTCTCTCTATTTCTTTTGGCACTGTTCATTTAAGAGGGCATTCTTATCTCTTCTAGCTATTCTCTGGAATTCTGCATTCAATTGGGTGTATCTTTCTCTTTCTCCCTTGCCTTTCGCTTCCCTTCTTTCCTCAGCTATTTGCAAAGCTTCCTCAGACAGCATTTTGCTTTCTTGCATTTCTTTTTCTTTGGGATGGTTTTAGTTGCTACCTCTTGTACAATGTTGCGAAACTCCATCCATAGTTCTTCAGGCACTCTGTCTATCAGATCTAATTCCTTAAATCTATTTGTCACCTCTACTGTATATTCATCAGGGATATGATTTAGTTCATACTTGAGTGGCCTAGTGTTTTTCCCTACTTTCTTCAATTTAAGCCTAAATTTTGCAACAACAAGCTCATGATCTGAGCCACAGTCAGCTCCTGGTCCTGTTTTTACTGACTGTATAGAGCTTCTCCATCTTTGGCTGCAGAGCACATAGTCAATCTGATTTCTGTGTTGACCGTCTGATGATGTCCATGTGTAGAGACATCTCTTGGGTTGTTGGAAAAGAGTGTTTGCTATGACGATCGTATTCTCTTGACAAAATTCTATCAGCCTGTGCCCTGCTTCATTTTGTACTCCAAGACCAAACTTGCCTGTTATTCCGTTTATCTTTTGGTTTCCTACTTTAGCATTCCAATCCCCCATGATGATAAGGACATCATTTTTTGGTGTTGATTCTATAAGGTGCTGTAGGGCTTCATAGAACCGGTCAATTTCATCCTCTTCAGCACCAGTGGTTGGGGCATAGACTTGGATTACTGTGATATTGAATGGTTTGCCTTGGATTCGCATTGATATCATTCTGTCATTTTGGGGTATTGTATCCCAGTATTGCTTGTTTTCCTACTCTTTTATTGCTATAGGCTACTCCATTTCTTCTGAGGGATTTCTGCCCGCAGTAGTATACCTGATGGTCTCTGAATTAAAATTCACCCATTCCTGTCGCATTTAGTTCGCTGATTTCTAAGATTGTTCGATGTTCAGTCTTGTCATCTCTTGTTTGACCAAGCGTCCAGTTTTTGCCTTGATTCATGGATCTTACGTTCCCAGTTCCTAATGGAGAAAAAATCTTTACAGCATCGACTTTCTTTCACCATCATATGTCAATCCACAGCTTGAGCGTCCTTTCGGCTTTTGGGCCCAGTCGCTTCAATCTTTCTCTGGGCGCTACTAGTACATCCCTCTGCTCTTCCCCAGTAGCATATTGGACACCTTCCGACCTGAGGGGCTCATCCTTCCAGCCGTCATAGTATCTTTTTGCCTTTTCGTAAAACTGTCCATAGGGTTTTCATGGAACGATAATGGAGTGGGGTTGCCATTTCCTTCTCCAGTGGATCACATTTTGTCAGAACTCTCTGCTATGACCTGTCCGTCTTGGGTGGCCCTGCACGGCATAGCTCATAACTTCATTGAGTTACGCAAGCCCCTTCGCCACGACAAGGCAGTAATCCATGAAGGAGAAGTTTATATTACTGTAGTGATTCATTCTTGTCCAAAATCATATTTTGCTGATGCTAGAAACTCCAAGCAGTTTTGCCAGATATGATAGTGATCAGACTAATCTTGGTTTAACCTTAATAAAAACATCACAAAAGTATTACATAAAAGCTTTTCATACATTTCAAGTAGGATATGCTCATCTAGATTAATTACTACAAGCAGATTAATATCTCATGTATATGACACTATATATCTACATACCTGTTTAATTCTGCTTTTCAAATTTGTACTTAAAGTTTCTTTCCAATCTTCAGAATGACTGCTATTAGGAAACTTTATTTTCAAAAAGTGATCCCATGCCTACAAAGAAAACATTATTTTATATTTTAAAGCCACAAATGAAAAACTGTTTCAAGGCAGAAGTAGGAATGAGAGTATTTATTCCACTCAAACGGAAACATTTAACTTTAATGCTAGAATACTTCATCACCTATTAGAAAAAAATACATGGTTTTTAAAGTATGAATCGTCAATTAACTATAATAAAAGGGAGAGAGAATTGGAAACCTAAAATGAAGATGTAATGTTAGGTTAAGCTCCATCTTCAAACCTGAAGGAAACTACAATTTGAGATCCTATTATGATTTCAAGGAAGTAACTATGAAAACAATGTTCGTAATTTCTAGAATAAAATAAATTAGTTTTCAACTTTGGTCTCATGTTTTCTCTGTCCTCTAAACTTTCTGAAGTAACACTCTGCAGACTTGTAAAAAACTGAGAAAAATATTGCAACTCATGTCACATGCCTCCGATAGGCTAGGATGATCAACAGAGATGCTGGTTCACTTCACAATGTACACTGCCAAAATTCATTTATTAAGCAGTTGTCAGTAAGGATTACTGATATAAAAAAGGCTAGGAAAAGAAAATTAGAACTACCGTTAAAAGAAAAAGGAAACTACAAATTATAGCGTTCTGGATAAAATCTAGATATAGTTGCAATTCCAAAACACAAACCTCAAGTTCCTCTTTCCAAGAAAATGTAACTGATCTTTTTTCCAGCAAAGGTTTTGCAAGATAGTAATGAAACCTATCGCTAGCAGTTTTACGAACACTTTGGTATATTGTTGTGGCAAACTCCATTTCTGAAACCTGTCATATGAAAAGGAAAATATAATTTGTTGAAAGAAAGAACAGCGTATTTCCTGAATGAGCATAAGTAAAATTTTAAGAGAGGAAAATCCACTCAGAGGCAGTTACCCATCTCTAGTAATAATAACAACACCAAACAACATTTGTCTATCTCAGGTCCTTGGGAAGGACTCAATGGGTACCTAAAAGGCCAAATCCAGTCTAAACATCTGGCTGACTATGAGATGAAACTTAATAATAAAAGTAGATTTAATACTTTAGCCCTCAACCACGACTGTAATGGAGACTGCCCATGATGTTCGTAGAGTGAGTCACTCCTGTGGTTGACCTGATTTTTACAACCTTTGTTGCAGTGATTGGTAAGCAAACATCAAAGTCAATAAGCGACTGCTTCAGTCATTAAGTGAACACCACAGTCACTGAGCAAACCAATTGTTCACTGTGAGCCGGTTTTGCCGAAGGTAAGTGCCTGTTTTCAGCAAAACATCATAAAATGTAAACGTGACCATGGGATGCTGCAAAGAGCCATAAGTCAAGGATTACCTTTCTAGACACCCATTCATGTCAACTCTGGGTGACTTACAAAATATAATACTAAATTTAAACAGTTAAAAACATAAAATAAAACAAGTCAGCTCAGGCTAAAAACAATCTTTAAAATGCAGCACAAGGCACCACCCAACACATTAACACCAAGCCTAGGATCAAAGCTAGATTTTAAGGGCCTTTGAACATTTCAGGAGAAAGGGGTTCCTCCATCCCTGGTGGGAATGCTGTTCCAGGGAAGAGGTGCACAACAGAGAAGCTTCCTAGGTCCCCTCTGTACTTACTTTATTTCGGCTATAATCCTGAAATGTTTGGGAGGGTATCTCAGGCATCACAGAACGATCCATTCTGCAGCCTACTGAGTTCTGTGAAATTTGATCACAGAAGGGAAAATGCATAGTTCAAACCCTCCTTGGAAGGTCCTTGGTATCCCTACGGCTATATGTTATCTTTTGAACATCAAAGCAGGGAATAACACATATGGTTAGATTCAGTAAGCCTCTAATCTGTGCCAAATCTATGCCAGGTTTGATAATGGTCTAACTGCTGCCGTCACATGTGAATTTTAAGCCAAATTATTTTATGAACTTGAAAATACTTTAGGTAGTCCTGGACTTACAACAGAAACTGAGCCCAAAATTTCTGTTGCTATATGAGACAGTTAAGTGAATTTTGCCCCATTTTATGACCTTTCTTGCCACAGTTGTTAAGTGAATCACTGCAGTTGTTAATGTAGTAACACGGTTGTTAAGGAAATCTGGTTTCTCCATTGACTTTGCTTGTCTGAAGGTCACAAAAGGTGATCACATGATCCCCAGGACACTGCAGCCGTCATAAATATGTGTCAGTTGCCAAGCGTCTGTATTTTAATCATGTGACCATGGAAATGCTTATAAGTGTGAAAAATGATCATAAGTCACTGTAACTTTGAACGATCACTAAGCAAACTGTTGTAAGTCGAAGACTTCCCGTACTTTTATCTGCCTGAAGTATTCCAAAACAGTGATGTTTTCATATAACTACTTCACCAAAGCTGTTTGTCCCAATGAATTCCCCCCCAAAGTCTGAAATGTTATAGGGTCTCCTGCTTGAGTGGGGTTGGGACTAGAAGACCTCCAAGATCCCTTCCAACTCTGTTATTCTGTTCTTCTAGTCAGTGAGCCTTTCCCCCACTCATCTTAATGAACTACCAAAGGGCAAGAGAGAGCAGCTTACCTCTGAGGGTTCGAGTGCAAGAACTGTTGAAACAATCTCAACTGCTGTAGCTAATAACTTGTAATGTGGTATTACTGGAACCTGATGGCTGCACATCTCATGAAGTTTTTGACAGGCAACAGCAGAGTTTTCCCAATCACCTTGCTGAATTGTACTGAATTGCAGAAAGTTTGTATATTTGTGCAATTAAGAGAACACCAGAAATGCACATTAAAACTATACATAACAAAACAAGACTCAGGAGTTCAAAATGACATTTGCAATGAAAACTAAGCTTACAGGAAGGTAAAATACTTCTCTTCATCTTCATAACCAGTCATACACATCCCCATAGTTGACTTTTTGAACCAGGAAGTCTTCTATAGAAGCCATTTTGTGAATATCAACACCACTCACTCATAAAATTCCAAACATGTGCCTCCCCTGGAAAAGTTGCCTACTACTGTATCAAAGTTAAGCGTTAAAGAGAGTCCTAACAAAATATTGGTAGTTCTGAGATTACCACAGCAATTGGGTGGATTATAATTAAGAGCAATTACCACTGGTAAGTGATGCAAACGTAAAGCATGACATCAAGTGACCGCATCACTTAGCGATGGCAGTCCTGTTTGCCATCATAACCTTAGGACTATGTGGGTCACTAAGGGGAAAGAGGCAGGAGCCCCAGATAAGGAGTGCAAGCGAATGTGTTGGGGGGGATGCTGTGGGAAAGCATTGGAAAGCATGGAAGGATTGGCAAGGACCATGGGGGAGCTGACAAAGGCAGGCCCGGGAAAGCACAGAGAGCCACCAAGGGTATCAGGTAGGCTGGCAAAGGTGAGCACTGGGAAGCATGGGAAGTTGTCAGGCTCAAACAATAGTGCCACAAGTGAAAGGTTCGAGTTGGTAACTTTACTGTATTTTACCTACAGTACAGGAATTTCCCCAGACTGCTTGCCTTCTCTTGGGAACAGACAGGTATGGTTCCATGGAACTTGGGGGGGGGGGGGCAGTCCTGGGTCTCTTGCAGCTGCGCAACAATTCAAGGCTAATCCCCTGCTTGATTCCTTCTCCATGACTGGCTGGGCATTCCTCAACAGAGGGCCAGCAATGGCAGCAGGCGGATGCTAAAAAATGGGGACAGGGAAGCAGTGTCTATGGAATCTCATACTCTATAGTGGGACTTCTTTGTAGGAAGGAAGAGTGAGGCCATTTTTTTTCTTTTTCCTTTTCTCAAAATCACTTCCTACTTTGTTCTAATAGTCTCCAATTCTCCTTTTCTAGTAGAAATAACCCAACCATGAAATGCTAATCATGGCATTGTCACACACGAAAGTAGCATACAAATGTTAATAAATAAAACAAATGAATCTTTCTAACTTCTCTTAAAAAAACATTTTATATACTAGTCTTTATGGTTATTAAAATAACATGTAATCTTTTATGACTAACAGTTTGTGGATCATGAGCAATCCATTTGACGGAGCACTTTATTGTGCTTCCTTCAGACAGTGAGGGCCACGTAGGCCATTTTGTCTTAGAAGGCTGGGCCACACTTTTGATCAGCAGGTCAGCTTTGCAAATGGTGGTTTCTGAGCATGGTCTCTCTAGAAATTGCACACGCATCAACTACTCGTTCCAATACCTGATTGAATCAAGTACCTCCTCAAAGACCTAAAGACCCCTAGTTGTGGGTTATCATTTTCAGCTTGACAAAACAAAGCTACATAAGTGATTCACTATCAATTTTTCTATTGTTTACTTCAGTGAGGTGTGTTCCAAATGAATGCTTTTTTTAAAAAAAAAAAGGACATGCATGTTTTACTTACATCTTTTTTTCTGACAGGATGTGCAACAATTTTTCTAAAAGCTTTTTTATATCCTAAAACAGAGAAAAAAGTTCAGATTAAAAAGAATCACTGTTTTAGACAAACATCTCCCAGTCAAGTGGCTTTGTACAGTTTGCTGCCTAAAGAGGTTGGTGTGTGTGTGTGTGTGTGTGTGTGTTCTGTGCATCTGAACGCCTCCATTTGCAAGAAACACATCCTACCTTTGAGAAGACTTGGACAATTAGCAGATCTAAACATAAATACTTTACATTCATAAATTTGCCTGCATTGTGTAGGTGTGCGGTCATGCCTGTGAGTTATTGTATGTCCTCATGGATAAACCAAGAATTTTAGGTTGCAAAATACACACAAAAAACATGTTTAGCTTACCTGTGGATGAGACTTTCCTCTTTCCCCATCACCTGAAATTCTCCATTAGCTACCTAACCTTAATCTACGTAACAACTTGTATCATCTTCCTGAAATTCATGCATTCATTTTGCCAGAGAATTGAGCTTACAGCGCACTGTTACCTACCAATGGGCAAGAGGAGAAACTAGTGCTCCTAGTGCTCCTAACACACCACCTTTTTGAGAGAAGAGGCAGAGAGGGCATTTCTCTGTACAAAATGGTGGCAATAATGACGAGACAGCACCTCCATGGTTTATTGGAGGTTGCAGCAATTGAGATTGTGGAGGAAAGACTAGGGGAACCCTCTTGTGAGAGTCACAGATGCCAAGCCACCACAACTCTGTGCATAATTGTACAAGAATGTGGGAGAAAATGTGGGAGCCTCAGCGAAAATGATTTTTTCTTCTTCTTCTCTCTTGGTTGGAAAGTTTATTTGAAAGTGGATGCAGGCAGTCCTCGACTTACAACCATTCATTTAGTGACCATTCGAGGTTACAATGGCACTGAGATAAGGGACTTTTAACCATTTTTTGCACTTATGACTGCTGCATCATCCCCATAGTCACAGTGATCAAAATTCAGAGGCTTGGCAACTGACTCATATTTATAACAGGTAAACACAAGCAAACTTAAAAAGTTTCTCTTACTGGGTTGTTCACTACCCAGAGTCATTTGTTTGAGATGGGAGTCTATAGAAAATGAATGAATGAATGAATGGAATGAATGAATGAATGAATATTTGTAAGTGGCTCAGGCAGATACCTCCTTAATTCACTGAAGAATAAGAGGGAGGAAATAAAGCACAGTCAATCTTGCAAGATTCTGCTTTTATTGCTGATATCAATAAAAGTAGTTTTAGCCTTCCTAGAGCTGATTGCTTGGTCTGGTCTGTGTAGTGGGGCTGATAACCCCCAGGAAATACTGGGAGCCACAATGTATCAAAAATGGAATTCTATTGGAAAATAAAAGATGTTTACTATTAGAGGGGCATGATCTCCAGCAGGGCTGGCATGCCCACCTATGGACAGATAAAAGCAGGAACCATCAATACTTTCTGAGGCATAAAGTTCGGCAAGAACTAATAAAAAGCTGGAATATAGTTAAATGCCAATACTACACAAAACTCCCAGGCTGGTTCTCACCATTAGAAGCAGTTATATACCCCAACCTTTATAGGCAAGATAGGGTTATCATATACAAAGATATCCTGTTAGAGGAAGGATATCTAAAGCAAAGGCAAGAGTTGAGACAACAGGGGATTGCTTTGGAATGGTGGTCTTACCTTCAGATACAAGCAAGATACGTGAAAGACAAGAAAGAATGGGGAATTAATAGACAAGATACAGGGCTTGATAAAATATTATTAGGCTCGGAGAAAAAACAAATAAAAAAAATATATAAATATATGTTAGAATATAAATTATTTGAAGAACAAGTTAAAGAAACGATGGTTACCTGGGCAATAGATTTGGGGCATGCTATAAACCTGGACCAATGGCAGCAAATCTGGGAACGTAATTGCAAAATTACATTGGCAACAACTTATAAGGAAAATCTCTATAAGATGCTCTTTAGATGGCACCTGCCACCGGCTAGGCTCGCAAAAATGTATAGTGGCTACTCACCATTTTGTTGGAAGTGTAAAAGGGAAAAGGGTACTTTTTTTCATGTTTGGTGGGCTTGCAAAGAGGTACAGGTTTATTGGCAGAGGGTTTGGAATTGGATAACAGAAATGACGGGTCAAAAAACTCAATATAAACCAGAGATGCTACTACTTGGCATATTAGAAAAAAATATAAACAAAGATGATATATACCTAATTATTCATGTGATAACGGCGGCAAGAATTTTGTTTGCCGAAAATTGGAAAGCAACTGAACTGCCTAGTGGAGATGCATTAATAAGGAAAATTTTGTATTGCGCAGAATTGGATAAGATGACTAAAGAATTAAAAAATCAGGAGGAAACAGAATACTATTTAAGCTGGAATAAATTTTACAAATGGAAGGGAAAAAAAGAAGGAAGGTCATTAGAAGGGATGTAAATAGAGGAAGAATATCTGAAATGTATAAAGTATATGTATAATACGGAATGTCTAGACAAAGATGTATGTCAAAGATGATACACTATGTTCAATGTTTTTTAATCTTTTTTCTTTTTTTTGTATTCAATAAAAATTATTTAAAAAAACAAAAACAAAACGGAATTCTGTGCAATGTATCTCCTTAAGGGCACAGGGTACCTTATTATCAGTTCATGATGCCTACCTAGTTTTGCCTGAGACTGCCAAATCTGGCTGATTACTTCCCAAGTGAATGAGTATTCCTCCCATATATGAAACTCTATGACATAAGCCAGGACATGCAGTACTGCCCTGATAAGAATAAAGCCCCTTTGCAACCTACTGTTAATATGGGACCCTTCCGGAGGTGAGTGATGGATATTGTAAGCCCAACATATCAAAGGCAAACAGTATGTCTTGACTGAGGGTTATTCTACCTGGTAGACAAAAGTAGCAATTTGGTATGCCAAAATGATGCCAAATCCGTACGTCAGGCCTTAATGGACCAATTTACTAGAATAGCTTGAACTAACCAAGTTCTCATACTTGCTAATGCATACTTCACTTAAGGAGTAATGACAAACCTATGGGCCGCATGTAAGATTGAGCCTCTGGTATCTATCCCTTGCCATCATCAGACAAATATGATTAAAAATGTTAATTAGAAATCAGAACAAACCTGACAGTGATGAGGGCCAATTGTCAAATTATTCAGTCTATGAAAAGTTCCCAGAAGACAGTCGAATGGATCAGCATAAGGGCCAGAGATAAATTCCACCAGGTCGCATAGTGGTAACAAGCAGAACCAGGACCTGAATAATGTTTGGTTTCCTTTCAGCAAATGCTTCTTTTGCATTATTAGATTCCTTTCAATAAACAGAAAAGCATGACAGTGACACGGAAATTTGAATAAAAACATGGCACAACAAGTATTCTCCATGTACTTTTTGTCGGAGCTTCAATTTCAAAATTATATGGAATGTGACGAATTGTCAATCCAGAAATTAAGGAATTTCAGGTTGGTTTTGTATTTGTCAGCTACTATATCTAAAAGAACTAGGTTTGCTGATTCAGAATTTATTTATTTATATTTCATACTCCTTAACTGCCCATTTCCTCTGGAGAGGAGCTCTGGGCGGTGTGCAGTTTAATCAATAAAATTAAACAATTAAAAATAGAATAATTTAGGATTAAAACATTAAAACAACTTTATGAACCAAACTGGAACCCAATGCAGCTCATGAAGCAAAGGTGTTACATGCAGTCTTCTTGGGCACCTAAAATTGCCCAGATGGTCTTGTTCTGCACCAGATGACGCTTCTCGATACTTTTCAGTGGTAGCCCCGTGTACAGCACATTGCAATAGTCCAGATATATTAGTTATTTAATATTAATCATCAGAATACAGTACCAAAATATGACACTACCTAAACTGTAGTTACCACCTCAGACGTACTTCCTATGTTACATATTGATCTCTTATGTCACAATATTATTGTTTCATAATATTCTCAATTCTTTCTTGAAACCCTTGCATGGACCTGAGTAATTTATTCAGTCATTTTATGGATTAATCAAGCAAAAAGACCAGCCCTACTGGAGAAAGTTTAATTATTCATGCAACAATTGATAATTTATTATTTTTATTAACCTCAGTATCATTTGTGAAGATCACAAACATTTACTATCTTGAAAGGTCACATCACCAAATGGCACTATTTCTATTTCCTGGAGTCCAGCTTTGCAGTCTACAGGTAGTCCTCAACTTAAAACCATATCCGAGTCCAAAATTTCTGTTGCTAAGCAAGACAGTTGTTAAGTAAGTTTTGCTCCATTTTACAATGTTTCTTGCCACAGCTGTTAAGTGAACCACCAAAATTAAGTTGCTAACACGGTTGTTCGATGTATCTGTGCTTCTCCATTGACTTTGCTTCTCAGAAGGTCGCAAAAAGGATGCTGCAACTGTCATAAATATGAGTCAGATGCCAAGTGTCCAAATTTTGATCACATGACCATGTGGGGGATGCTGCAATGGTTGTAAGTGGGAAAAACACTCATAAAATCACTTTTTTTCAGTGCTGTTATAATTTCAGACAGTCACTAAATGAATGGTTGTAAGTTGAGGAGTATCTGTATAAATATTGAAGGTCCATGCCTTAACTCAAATCAACTTTTAAAAAAATCAGAAATAGGAGTAACAATACTAGGCTGAAAAACTTACTTATTAAAGTTTCTGTTTTCATTTCTGAATTCCAAATACTGAATACGTTCCAATCTTGCCCATTTCTCTTCTGATTCAAGGCAAGTCCTAGTTTTATATTCAGAATCATTCACAGTAAAGAGATAAAGAACTGGGAGTGTCCACACCCACTGGTGAATCTCGTCTTCAATACAGTTATTACAGAATATTATCAACTTCTCCTCCACACTGAAAGAGATAGAAGAAATTAAGTTCTACTAAAAAAAATTTTTTTATCAGAATCTCTATGTACAAGTTAATTTGCCTTTCTTACTTCCAACAAAAATAGAGTCCTTCAGATTTATAACAAAATAACATAATTTTGCTTTTTTTCCTATTCTATAAAATTGGCCCCTAACATTTTGAGACTAATAAGCACATACAGAGAATACAAGGTGGGCTAGAGAAAATACCTGCCCTAAGACAAGAGGAATCGCATTTGCAAAATAGCTACCATGAAAGAATGGCCATTGAGATTACCTTTAATGATCTAGAGATCAAGCTACCTTCTTTACCAATAACAAATGGAATCTGTCTTCAGATAGTGAAAGAAAGAGCCTTGGTTGTCTTTTATTTGAGAGGATTCACATAATTGGTACTTATGTAGTGTTACCTCCTCAGAGGCCGCCAAATCCCAGCCCCTCCCAGTCCCGTTCCCCTCCATCGAGCTCTGCAACTGTGCTCTCTAGGGGTTAGTAAAGTGTCTTTTCTGACAGAGGCCCACACAAAGTGAGGAGGTGGCAGGCTCTTGTCGTCAGGGAGAGGCTTCCAGGAACAAAGATGACCAGCCCCTAGCCCCAATAGTCAATGCTGTGGTGGTGACTAACAGCCCCAGGCTGTCATAGCAGCAATAGTCAATGATTCCTCAGGGACCTTTTGGAAACAAGTGGGGAGGGGAAAACCCCCGGCTCCAGGCAGCAGTAAAACACGAACAAAAGCAGTCAGCGTACTGCAGTAACGGCTCGCCCCCCAGGGCAACTCCCCACAATGTCTAAAACTTGCACAAGCAGCAATAATCACGGTTCGGATGGCCTTCAGTCTTCACAGCAGCAGCAGCCTCTCTTTCTCTTCTGTTGCTTCTTGCAGTCTCAGGCCCCGTCAGTGTCAAACCCCTCCCCCCTTTATCCTTTATTATTAAAATCTGAGGTTAACAGCCCCAGCAACTTTCTTTCTCCACACACTCTCTCTTGCCTCCGAAAGAAAGCAGTAAAATTCCACCCCCTCACTCTCTCTCTCTTCTCCCCCTCCCCCTCAAGAAGGGATCAGCTTAAAATCTCCAACCCCACTTTGGCCTCACCTGGCAAACTGCAACAACCACCACCCCCTCTCTCCTTTCCTTCCCTCCTTTTCTGTCTTTCCCCCTTGTCCACGCCTGCTGTGCCCAAAATCAGCAGCAGCTGTCCCAATCTCTCTCTCCCCAGCCAGGCTCCTGCAGACACTTTCAGACAGCCCCGCTACACTTATATACCTTTTGGAAGAGCTGCACAAGACTTTTCATTTTCTTTCGTTCCTGTTCAGTTAATTTTGCCCCCTTCAACTCCATCCTATCTACATCTGGACACTTTCTCTTCCCTTTCCCTTCCTCCCAACTACACCCTATTCTTATTTCTTCTTACTTTTTGCATTTTCTGTGGGAAGGAGGGGAATGTCTTCTGGAAAGAATATAGAGAATGTGTTGTGCTTTGGATATACAGAAGCCAAGGACCTGGTCAATTACACAATGTCCATCTTTGATCAGAATGTAATCACTTTTGCAGGCTTGCCCAACAAAGAACCTTTTCTAGTGCTCATAATGAATGAGCTTAATCAACAGCATGATGAATATTCTAGTGCAATGAAGTACAAACAGCCAATCTTAAAGCACAGGTGCAGGGAAATACAGTAGCATGCTTATGATTGACTAAGACCACCATATGCCTGAAATCAAAGAAAGCAGCCAAGAGTCAGGGCATGATTCCAGGGTAAAATACTGCCTGAGAACACCAAAATCTTCCCTCCAAATTGTTTCCTGCATGGGGAAATCTTTCTCCATGTTTTGGAAATGATCTGATTACTAATTTAGACAACATATTTGCTTACATCACCTGGGAAGATCACATTGATCAGTGGCATGTACTTCTGACTGAGTTGCATTGAAACTGAGAAATGTACAATAATCTAACTTTACAGCAATAAATTCATGCAATTGTTGTGCTGTGCAGTATTGCCTTCTATGATGATTGTGCTTGAAGGAAAGATCCTGAGAAGGGAAAAGATTTCTTATGTTTTCCGTGTGTGTGTGCGCGTGTGTGTGCGTGTGTAAGTGTATTTTTGTCTGTAAGAGACAGCATGAAGATAAGGATCAGGTAATTTTACAAACAGAATTTGTTTTATAAACAAATTTAATTAGTAGTTACCAATTCAATTAATATTTCATTTTGGCCTGGCTCTGCCCCTTTTTTGAAGTGTGGCTTTTAGCAAATATGAATATCTAGATTTGTCACATGACAGCTAGCATGGTGCAGAGGTTAAGATGCTCGACTACCACGAAGAAGACCCAGGTTCAAGCATACCCTCAGCCCTGGAAGCTCGCTAGGTGATTTTGGGCCAGTCCATCTCTCCAACCACCTACTTTGCAGAGAAAACTGATAAATTTATAGACAAGTAACTATTTGAGCAATTTATGTCAAATCACTAAATGTATGCTGATCTTTTCAGAAATCTATCACATTAAAAAAATCATTAGTACCAAAAACAGCAAAGCAGGCATCCAACATGTTGAACACACCCAATTGCTTGCCTTCCTCTCAACCAAAGCCTCCATCTTTCTACCTTAACCATCAGTATCTTCACTCCACACTACATTCTTTCCATATTCCCCAGAGTCAAATTACATACCCCTGACACTCTGAAAACATCTCTCCGAAGCGCTTGGTTTCATTTACATCTGCTGGTGATTTCTCCAGACAAAGAAGCATGCATAACTTTTCCAGTCCCTTTTCGGGCAGTTGAAGATTGTAATTTTTTACTAATGTAAGGGTGATCAATGCTAGACCTAGTTTATCCCACATCGAAGTGTTCTGTTTGAGGATGTTACTTGATTGTTCCATCAAGTAATTCACAATCAAATCTTGCAACTTTAAAAGGGAAGGAGGGAGAGAAAGAGAGAGAGAGAAAAAATTGCATGTTTAACCATATATCACATTAAGGTATAAGCTATAGCTAAAAAACAAAACCTTTAGGTGCATACATTGTCCTGAACATAACCCAAAGAAAACGCATTACATATGAGACTTCAAAGGCCAGGAAATTGATTTAACTTAAGCTATTAACACGTTAGGTTGTGCAACAGCTCTCTGGTTCTGGAATAGTGAGTGTGCAGAGGTGATAGATCAAAAAATTATCAGACTCAGGTGTCCAATGGATTTAAATGATTTCCTGGATGCATTGGGCAATTTCCCACCTCATCTGACTGCAATATTATCAAATCCTATTATGCTCTATGGAATGTGAAAAGGCTCAGGGAGTAGAATCTAAGCTGCTATCAGCCTTCCAGTATTAATACGAAGATAAGAATAATGAAGCAAAAGGGATGACAGAGCACAAACAGAAGAAACCTTGGGAAATTATGCACTGGGGTCTACTTCTAATCAATGCAAAAGAAGAGGAACTGAACAGTGCTTGCTTGTTTTTATTTCATCAGATGAAAGTAATTCAGCACCTTCTTGGCTGGGATACTAAAAAGGAGGAAAAAACAGTAGCTTAGAGCAGAGTTCCCCAACTTTTTTGGCTTTGCGAACTGGCAAGGTGGGGAGGGGATGGTTCAATGTGCACCCACCACTTCCGCGGCCCAGTTCTGAAAGGCTCAAGGCCCAGTAGTGGGCCGTGGGCCGTGAGTTGGGGACCCCTGGGTTAGAGGAAGCAATTTGTACCATCTGTGTAATTAATGTCAATCATATCTTCCTTAGATTGGGCATCAGCATTGGGACATATAGGAACATATAATGTCTACACCCATTTGTTCCATGAATTTAAAGTTCTTTCAATTTGTATACACCGAGGGTATGGTCCAGGTAAGAGTGGAGGATTAGGGTTAACATCTATTTAAAAAATATCAGCCAAAATGTGACTGGCTTCATGATTAAGGGAAGTGATCCATGCAGATTTGTAGGTGGGAAATGCCCAATGCTAGAAATTCTTTTTTTCAAGATCTATATTGGTGCAATCTCTGACTTTATTTAATGTCTACATGGAACTGCTAAGAGAGGAAATATAAGCTTTGGAATAGGGTGGCCATCAGCTTCCTCCTTACCATTTTACTCTAAAGAAATAATTAGTATTAGTATTGAATACTGTATAGGGTTGATAATGGAATAGATTAGACTGAACATAATTCAGGGCAATTCAAAATACACTATAGGCCATAGGAAATATATCTCAGAAACTGGGGTCTCATTATGGGCTCCTTGCTGATCCTCTACTCTTATGAGATTCATATGGAAAGAAATGTATTTGGTCAATTATGTCCACAGTGCCAGCTGTAATTAATTTATTAATTAAATTTGTAATTGCTACTGAGCTGGCTAGATTTGGCCACTATCCATGCATCACAATTTAAGTTATTTTCTACATTTAAAAGGTTCAATTTTTTAAAAATGTGACCACTATGACATCAGAATCAATCTTTTTAATTAAGCGTTTTAAAAAAAAAGGTGGAGGAAAAAATTCCAAAAAATATTTAAAAGGGGGGGGAGAGAAAGCAAAAAAAATAAAAAAATAAAAATAGAGTAGAAGGTAGATAAATAGAGTTTACAGGTATCATAAATTTCAAATATTCTAACAATTGCTTCAAACAGATGAATATACTAGATTATTCTAAAAACTATCATTCCTTTTTGAAATCCATTATATGAATATCAACACAAATAATCAATACACTAGAACAGGGCTTTTCAACCTTTTCACCCATTGTACCACTTTTAGGATAAGGCAATATCCGAGTACCACCAGTCGCCCAGCAAGGTTTCAAAAACTTGACCCCCCCGCAAAAAGGAAAAAAATGATAAAGTACAGGTAGTCCTCGACTTACAACAATTCGCTTAGTGACTGTTCAAAGTTACGATGACACTAAAAAAAGTGACTTATGACCATTTTTCACACTTATGACTGTTGCAGCATCCCCAGGGTCATGTGATTTACATTCGGATGCTTGGCAACTGATTCATACTTATGACCGTCACAGTGTCCCAGGGTCATGTGATCACCTTTTGCAACTTTTTGACAAGCGAAGTCAATGGCGGGGGGGGCAGCTCATCACTCAGGTTGCAGGGTGCCTGTGTGGGGGGAATCCATGGGTCTCTGGTGGAGGAGGGTGGGACTGGGGTGGGTGCCCTCCTTCCCTCCCTCTCTCCCATTGTCCCTTCCTGCTTTCTTTCCTTCCTTTCTTCCCTCCTTCTTTGTCCTTTTCTCCTTCCCTCCCTTCCATTGTCCATCCCTCCCTCCCTCAGGTTGCAGGGTGCCTGTGTGGGGGGAATCCATGGGTCTCTGGTGGAGGAGGGTGGGACTGGGGTGGGTGCCCTCCTTCCCTCCCTCTCTCCCATTGTCCCTTCCTTCCTTCCTTCCTTTCTTCCCTCCTTCTTTGTCCTTTTCTCCTTCCCTCCCTCCCTTTCATTGTCCAGCGCTATGCCACCCAGACCCCAGCCTGGAGAATATTACAGCCCTCCCTGTGCGCGCGCAGAGGCAGAGGAGAGTGCCACCTTTAGGACATGACAATATTCGAGTACCAGCTTACCAAGGTGTCAAAAACTTTATTGAACAAAAAAAAAACAGGAAAAAAGTGTACCCATTTTCCACACTTTTAATGGGAAACCTGTGCCTGCTTCTCTGCCATTAATGTTTGCAGTCGTGGCTGGAGAGTGCTTACTGACAGAATTAAGTCAGATTCCAGCTGCAGGCAATTCCTTTCCTTAGTTTTTATACATGTGGAGGAAGAAAATGCCTTCTCACATAAGTATGTGGAACCAAATGGCAGTAAGGCTGCGATAGCCTTTCTCCCAACTTCCGGGTATAGTTTTGCGGTTTGGCTCCAGAACTCAGTCAGTGTTTTTTCATTAAACAGTTCTTTCAAATGGCGGTTTGATGTTAGTTCCACCAGTACCTCTTGCTCTGGAGAGGAAAGGTCAGAGTTAACAACATTGTCCATGATGAAGGGTGATGCAACCCAGCAAACTCTAGTATCGCATCCTCTTGACACGAATGGAAAATATAACTCAAACTCTGTGTGCAATTTTTCCAAATGATTTTTTATGGCTGTTTCAATGCCCTCAGTATCAGCTATAGAATTTAGTTCAATGAAGTCTGACACATTGGGAAATGAGGCAATATTCCTTTTTCTACTTGTCCTATCCACAGGGAGATTTTTTTGTGGAAGGCACAAACTTTGTCTTCCATAACAAAAACATTATGACCGTGGCCCTGCAGTGACCAATTAAGTTCATTTAGCTTTTTAAATATGTCAGCCAAATAGGCAAGGCAGGATACCCAAAAGACATTTTCAAACTTTTCTGCTAGGGGTGATGAAACATTTGTCAGGAACAGGTGCGTTTCATCTCATAGCTCGAATAATCTCGATAATGTTTCACCTCTTGACAACCAACGTACTTCTGTATGAAAGAGAAGAGTGCTGTGCTCAGAATCCAAATCCTTGCATAATTGCCGGAATAAACGTCCATTCAATGGCCGGCTTTTGATGAAATTTATTATTTTTGCAGCATCTGCCAAAGTCTCATGTAACACTGGGCTCATCCGTTTGGCAGCAAGTGCATGTCTATGCAAGATGCAATGATTTGAAGCAATGGAGCTGTTTCTTGCCTT
Source organism: Azemiops feae (assembly GCA_023970755.1). Taxonomy (NCBI): domain Eukaryota; kingdom Metazoa; phylum Chordata; class Lepidosauria; order Squamata; family Viperidae; genus Azemiops; species Azemiops feae. Next base: position 102,932 of record JALGBA010001159.1, read on the forward strand.
AGCTCGTGCTATCACCCCTGAAGCTCTTCCTGTAAGAGCTGCTGCACCATCAGAACAAATTCCTACACACCAAGTCCATAATATTCTATATTCACTGAAAAAAATGTCAATTATTGTGAATATTTCTTCCCCAGTCGTTCTGCCAGGTAGTGGGCGGCAAAATAATATGTGTTCCAGTATATCGTCCAAATCAGGAACACGCACAAAGACAATTAATTGCGCCTCACCAGCGATGTCAGTGCTTTCATCCAATTGAAATGCAAATTTTTCTGCTGCTGTGATTTTTTCCACCACTTGTTGAATAACATCTGTGGCCATATCTTGTATTCGTCTTTGGATGGTGTTATCAGAACATGGAATATTACGAATAGCACCAGTCATTTTTCCATCAGAGAATTGAGGAAATTGCAATGGCAGAGGGAATCACGACTTCTTCCACAATTGTGTGAGGCTTATTTCATTTAGCTGCTATCAAGGACAATTGGTAAGATGCTTCGAGACATTTTTTGGAGATGGTAGTGGCTTTCACGAAAGCAGCACGGCGTTTTATATATTCATCTCTCTTCTTCACAAAAAATGCTAGTGGCTTTTTAGTGTGCTTTTTATGTTTTGTTGTAAAATGTCTCTGGAGCAAAGAAATGCTAGTGGCTTTTTAGTGCAGGGCTTTTCAACCGGTGGTACGCGTACCACTGGTGGTACGCGACCACCTGGCTGGTGGTACGCGGCATCGCCTTCCTCCCCCCCCTCGCGTCACCTTCCTCCCCCCCCGCTCCGTTCCTTCCCAGCTCACTTGTTTGTGGAATTCATGCTGCTTGGAGGCGGCCTGCAGGAACACTACTGAGGGCGTGCGAAGAGCGCAGGCGCAGAGCAAGGCCCCGCCCTCCCCAGGGACTCGTGCAGCAACCAGATTGACTTCTTCTCGTGCAGGATCCCTGTCGCCCTTCTGCCCCTCTTCTTACTTCAGAAGTGAGCCTGAAGGGGACAGAGCTATCCACTCCCTCATCAGGTAGGGGTTTGAGACCGCTCGCATCGTGGCCCTGAGCGCCAACCTCACAACCGCTCCCTCCTTCTTTTCCCCCTTCTCTCTCTCTCTGTTGCAGCCTCACTCTCTTCCATTTTCTTTTCCTCTCCCCCCCCCCCATGAGCTTGCGATACCCCTCACAGCCCTCACGTTGCCTCCCAGGGCTCCAGCTTCACTGTATTTTCGATGTGGTGCCAGTTTTGATTTCTTTGGTGGTGGTTCCTTTGCTGAATCACTTTCCTTTTGCACTGATGAATGTATGAGGAATTTCTCCATATTAATATGCACCACTACCTTGATGGTCAGGTGGCTGGTCAGCTGTTCTTCCTCTCTCTCTCTCTCTCTCTCTGTTTGTCTGTCTCTCTCTCTCTCTCTCTCTCTCCGCTACTGTAATAATTAAGATGAGCAATGTTAAGTCCAATATAAAGGAATAACTACATCTCTTGTTACAGGAACAGTTGCAAAAATTGCATGCCAAAATTCTGGTGCAAGAAATCTCAGCCTTTGTGTAAGAGCTACAACCCACCATAAAAGACCCCAAAAGTTGTTACTATTGTGAGTGGGCAGGAGGGAAACCAAACTTTTCAATGGGCATGTTACTGTTTATACTCTGAAGGGCAAATATGCTGCTTGTTAAGTGAAGCCCCAGGATAAGCGGGCAACGTGTGTGTGTGTGTATATGTGAGAAAGGGAGAGGGAGAATGTATATGAATATGCACATGTATTTGTGCATACATTCATATTTTACAGTGCTATTCCAAGTTCATATTATCCATATTGCATATTTAAATTTCATCTTGTTGTATATCTGTAGTATGAATAAGTCCTTTTAACATATTCTGATTTGATATTGTTTTTTAGCCAAAATGTTTGTCTGAAAGTACTTTTTTAACCATCCTGAATTTCTCACTTTAGTTTTGGATATTCTGAGTATTTGAATGCCAATTCTTTTGTTCTGGTTAATGACTGCAATAAAGTTAAGATGATGATAATGATAATGCAAACCAGAAGGGTGCAGTAAAGTTGGGAAATATTGAAAAGAATAACACTTTGATTCAACTGATAAAGGAGAGTATTTATAGCTCAGGGTTGACATAAGCCATAAGGGGTCCTTGGTGCTCTCTGAACTTGGTTGTTTTCTTGCTACACTTCTTACCCCAAGGATCCCTGCGTTGTGTATGTGTATACACACACTCACACACACACAGAGACCCACAAAGCGCAACACCAGCCCAAGACCTGCCAGAGCCTCTCGCCTCCTCCCCCCCCCAGCCAAACCCTTCCAGCCACTTTCAGGCAAATTACAGCCCTGCATCCCTCCAGCCTGGCCCCATGCAAAGCAGGCTCCTGCCCAGTTAACTTGCTTGTAGAAAGCAAGCAGAAAACAAGAAAGGAACTGGTGCTGGTGGCTGCAGAGAGAAAAAGGGCTGGATTCCTTTGCTCCTGCTGAGCCAATTGAGGAAAGGGTGGGGGGGGGAAAGCGGAGCCAGGGGGAGGAAGACACTCACCCCTTGCAAGCCTCCTGCGTTGTGTGTACACACACAAACACACACAAACACACACAGACCCATAAAGTGCAACACTAGCCCAAGACCTGCCAGAGCCTCCGTCCTCTTGCCTCCCCCCCCCCAGCCAAAACCTTCCAGCCACTTTCAGGGAAATTACAGCCCTGCATCCCTCCAGCCTCGCCCCATGCAAAGCAGGCAGGAGACGCCTGCCTTTTTACACCGGCTCCCGGCAATCTCGTTTGCTCGCTTTCTGCAAGCAAGTGAGCTGGACACTGATCCCAGCTCCTGCCCAGTTAACTTGCTTGTAGAAAGCAAGCAGAAAACAAGAAAGGAACTGGTGCTGGTGGCTGCAGAGAGAAAAAGGGCTGGATTCCTTTGCTCCTGCTGAGCCAATTGAGGAAAGGGTGGGGGGGAAGCGGAGCCAGGGGGAGGAAGACACTCCCCCTTGCACGCCTCCTGCGTTGTGTGTACACACACACACACAGAGACCCATAAAGTGCAACACCAGCCCAAGACCTGCCAGAGCCTCCATCCTCTCGCCTCCTCCCCCCCCCCAGCCAAACCCTTCCAGCCACTTTCAGGCAAATTACAGCCCTGCATCCCTCCAGCCTGGCCCCATGCAAAGCAGGCAGGAGACGCCTGCCTTTTTACACCTTTTTGCTCCCGGCAATCTCGTTCGCTCGCTTTCTGCAAGCAAGTGAGCTCGACACTGATCCCAGCTCCTGCCCAGTTAACTTGCTTGTAGAAAGCAAGCAGAAAACAAGAAAGGAACTGGTGCTGGTGGCTGCAGAGAGAAAAAGGGCTGGATTCCTTTGCTCCTGCTGAGCCAATTGAGGAAAGGGTGGGGGGGAAAGCGGAGCCAGGGGGAGGAAGACACTCACCCCTTGCAAGCCTCCTGCATTGTGTGTACACACACAAACACACACAAACACACACAGACCCACAAAGCGCAACACCAGCCCAAGACCTGCCAGAGCCTCTCGCCTCCTCCCCCCCCCCCAGCCAAACCCTTCCAGCCACTTTCAGGGAAATTACAGCCCTGCATCCCTCCAGCCTGGCCCCATGCAAAGCAGGCAGGAGACGCCTGCCTTTTGAGACGGCTGCCTTTTTACACCGGCTCCCGGCAATTGCTCGCTTTCTGCAAGCAAGTGAGCTGGACGCTGATGCCAGCTCCTGCCCAGTTAACTTGCTTGTAGCTTTGCTTTGCCCTCCGTAAAGCCGGGCATCTTGGGAAGAGGAGAGGGGGGAAAAGTCTGGAGCCCTGGGAGGCAACGTGAGGGCCGTGAGGGGTATCGCAAGCTCATGGGGGGGGAGAGGAAAAGAAAATGGAAGAGAGTGAGGCCGCAACAGAGAGAGAGAGAAGGGGGAAAAGAAGGAGGGGCGGTTGTGAGGTTGGCGCTCAGGGCCACGATGCGAGCGGTCTCAAACCCCTACCTGACGAGGGAGTGGATAGCTCTGTCCCCTTCAGGCTCACTTCTGAAGTAAGAAGAGGGGCAGAAGGGCGAAAGGGATCCTGCATGAGAAGAAGTCAATCTGGTTGCTGCATGAGTCCCTGGGGAGGGCGGGGCCTTGCTCTGCGCCTGCGCTCTTCGCACGCCCTCAGTAGGGTTCCTGCAGGCCGCCTCCAAGCAGCATGAATTCCACAAACAAGTGAGCTGGGAAGGAACGGAGTGGGGGGGGAGGAAGGTGACGCGAGGGGGGGGAGGAAGGCGATGCCGTGTACCACCAGCCAGGTGGTCGCGTACCTCCAGTGGTACGCATACCACCGGTTGAAAATCCCTGGCCTAGTGTTCCGCAATGTCTGTTGAATCAGGGGGGGCGTTGGCCCTATTGGTAACCTCACAGTTCTCAGCCCCTTCTCCCACCAGATAAATGGCTTCCATTTGTCTAACCAGGCTAATCCTAGGATCACAGCCTCAGTTAGTTTTGGAGCCACTAGGAAGCGTATGAACTCCCAGTGCTCACCTATTTCTAGGCGTAGAGGCTCAGTTAGTTGCGTGACAAAAGTTCCTCCCATCAGGGAGCCATCTGCTTGCTCAAACCTCATTGGCTTGGAGAGCGATTTTGCTCATATTCCCAATTTCATGGCAAAGGGCAAGCTAATGATACATCTGGAGCATCCAGAATCTACTAGCACTTTTAAGTCTGTCTGTGCTCCTGACTTAGGGCTGATTAGCCAGTGTGAAAGGAGGGATAGGTCTACTCACCATTGGGTCGTTCTCTCCGTCATCGCTGTCACAAAAGGGTAGAGCGGCGGCAGGTCCAGTCTCAGCTCTGGCGTCCTCCTATGTAGGGGAGGTAGCTTGGGCAACCAGTTGTTATGCGATCCCGCTGGATTTTTCTCTCTACGGCTGTTGGCTAGGTCTTTTTCTCACTGCAGGTGCCGGTCTGTTCTGCTGTCGGGGGTAGGGGACTGGGCAGTTCGATGCTCGATATCCCTGCTGTCCACATCGGAAGCATGTGATCAGTGGACCTGCAGGTGGTCTGGCCTTTCAGTGGTCGTAGCCGTTGGGGGCTTTCGGGGTGGTGGTTGTCATCTGGGTTGCTCTGGTCTTATCTCGGGTTCAGGTGGGGGAGGCTTATTATAGCGGGTGAGTTGAACATCCAGCTTCACTGCTGTCTGGTACCACTCATGTAGCTGATCAGATACTGCTCGAATGATGCAGGCCTGGGAGAGGTGGTCATCTAACCCCTCAATGAAGAGATGGATTAGGGATTGCTCTGGCCACCCCTCTATTTGACTGGCTATCTTGTGGAATTCACGCACATACTCTAGAGCAGGTCTACCGGCTTGTTTTATTTTGTGGATTTGTCCTCCTGCTCTAAGGCTGATGGAAGGGTCCTCAAATCTTCCCCTCAGCCCTAGGAGGAAGAGGTGGGGATTATCTAATTCGGGGGCTTGCTCATTATATAAATTGTTTAGCCATTCAGATGCCTCTCCCTCTAGGTTGGACGCAATCACATCGACCATGGCACCTGGGTCTGGGTAGAGATGGGCCCAGCAATTTAAATGAGAACGTACTTGATAGAGAAAAAAAATTAACTTCTCTGAGTCCCCATCGAAAGTTGCTCTGAGAGGTGGGCCAATCATAGGCTGTTGTGGGGCCCACTGTGGTTGTTGAATTAATGGCTGCTGAACTCTCCACTGCAGGGGTGGTGCTCTCTGTTGTGGCTGGTCCCACCCTTGTCACGGTCGTATGCCATGGGGTTGCACGTTCGGGGCTTGCAGCCTTCCACCCTGCTGTGGTTGCAATACTGGCAGTGCTGGCCTCTCGAATCGTGGGAGGTTTTCTAAAGGTTGCTGAATAGGTGAGGGCGGTTGCTGCCTTCTCTGTTGTTGGTCTGTGGGGGGTGATGGTGCCCTCTGCTGCTGTAAGCCCCTCCACTGTTGTTGAGTCTCTCTCATTTGCGGACCCATTTGTTGCTGCTCTCCTGGCCCTTGCACCATCCCAAGCTGCTGTAAGACCTCCATTAGCTGACGCATGCTCAGAGGCTTTTCATCTTCCATCTGAGGGGGCTGCCAAACTCGCCATTGAGGCAGGGGCCCCAGGCTGGGTTTCCCTCTCTCTGTGGGGCTGGAGGCCCTGGCAGGGGGTTCCAGGGATTGGAAAACTGGTTGATCTGCAAGGGAAGGGCTGGGGGCCTCTCTCAGCAGGGACTGTTCCGCACCCCTCACTTCTAATGCTTCAAACCTCTCTGCCAAATTCTCCACAGACTGACTATGAGTTGCAAATTGATCCCTCCACTCACCCGAGTCTTCAGCGGCCGAAGGCTTGGCAGTTCTCCACTGGCGTGGGGGATGTAATCTGTGAAGATCTCTTTGTTGTGGCTCTAACTCGTCCGTCTTGGAAGTCTTTGAAGATGGAGAAGCTGTTACAAAATCTCCGGATTCCACGCTTGGCTTGTCCCAGTCTGAAGACCAAATCAGCTCTTCTAATCTCTTTGGCCTTGCTCCCAGCTGGGGGACTTGTGAGGGTTCTCTCTCAACTGACTTGCACGCTGCGGCTTCCATCTCTGAGGGACTTGCTGCTGCAGGGATGCTAGTCTCCAGCAACTCTTCTTCCATGACGTTCTTTTCCTTTGTCAGTCTACTCCTTTGGTTTTAGGAATAGTGACAAGGAATTCAGATCCCTAAACATCTAAAACGTTTGTTGGTTTTTGGCTTGATGTTATGGTTCCGAAGGAAGATACATTTCAAGGAATTCTGAGGCATTGTTTACCTTCAAAACTCTTTATTTTGCAACATGGCTTCGGTACGTACAAAGCGAAGCCAAAAACTAAACCCTCCTACTTCTTTCCACAGTGTCTAAGCATATTCCCCTCCCTCATTTAACAGTCATTAATCACATTCCCCAATTAGTTTAAAGTGTGAGCTTTCCCTCCCGTTCCATAACGCGCCATATTTTTATCTTCTCACATTTCATCCAGCTTTGAAGACGCTCTGCTGAAGTATTGTTATGGCTAACTAGTTCTCAGCACATTCTTTCACTTCCTCCCCCCCATACTATCTAATAGTGGCTCTTAAAGTAATACACAGGTTAAATAGTGAATGTCTGCATCCATATATAATGTCAGGCAAAACATTCGATGTTAGCAGCCTTGACACAGACAGCTTGAATTCAGGCTTTGTTTGCAGGCTGGCCACCAGAGAGCGCTGCGTCTAGGCCACTGGGATGCGTTGTATACAAACAGCTTGAATCACTTGGGTGCTTGTATACAGACAGCTTGAATTATTTGTTTCTCCCTCTGCATTCCAATGGGAGGGGTCTCTTTCACCCAGCAATAAACCAGTTGTCATGACAATTTATTGCTTTTCATCATGGCAACAGATTGCCCCATTTGGCTAGGCTGGGGGCCCCCAAAAGGGCTTGCTGAGGTGTTCTGAGTAATGTGTTTTATGCTGGAAACAGAAACAGAATTCTTTGAAAGCAGTTTGGTAGTTAGCTTAAGACACAGTTCCTTTCCTTTCTGAGCTGTTTTGCCTAGGCAGAAAGAGGTTACACAGATACAATTCTTTTTTCACTTTGAAAAGCTGAGTTTCTCAAAATAGAAGAAGATAAGAGTCTTTTAGAAGTTAGAGAAGAGAGAAACACAATATTCCTTCACTTTGAGTAAAGATACAGCTTTAGTCAGGCAGATAAAGAGTTAATAGTCTCTTTATGATAGGCAGGCAGCTGGAGACATTGGCTTTCTTAGTGAGGCATGAGAGATAAGAATTGAAACATCTCCTTAGACTGCCAGAAGAAACATCAGAAATGCTGGTTCTTTTCTTCCACAGAAAAAGGGGGGTCTGGTTGCAGTTTAAAGTCTCTCCAGATGAAAGTTAATGAAGATTTCACTTTGAAACGCTGGCTAGCAGACAGATAAAGTAGCAAGCAGGCACTTTCTTGGAGCAGAAATTAAATCCTTTTTAATTTTTAGCGAGGATGCAATCTACTTCTTTAATTTCTTACTGTTCTGCTCCAAACAAGAGATTTGCTTTATTCCTGTTTGTCACAGACAGAATAACTCCAAAGACGGATTAATATTCAGATTATTTATTTTTCAGGAATCTCTAAACAATAACTCACAGTTAAGAAGAGTTCTTCTGAGGCACGTATCATAATCTGTCCGATCTTGTGGTGTAAGAAATTAAAGGGGGGGGGCACAGAGGGAGGCTCAGCCAATCTCACTGTATACATGTTATACTTTGATAATAAAGGTTCATTTCATAAAGGTAGATTCACCCCATGTTCATATGGAGCAAAGACCTCATGGCTGTGCTACACAGAAACCTTTCATACCAGCACTTAGCCAGGAAATCCTGTCATAAAACATTGAAGCCCCTCCCAGTGGCTAGTTAAGACATAGAACTGACCAACAACTAAACTACATTTCCCAGAGGCCACCTCTTAAGGAGACAGCATTTAACCCCTTAAATGCTAATTGCTCTAACAGCACATAATTTAGTTCCTAACACTCTGGCCAGATGGTTACACTGGTCCAGCACAATGGGTTTCCCTTGAATGAATTATTCTATGCATTTAAAATGACTGATGCTGGATAAATCCCTTTCTGCACACCATACGTTATATGATTTTTCTCCAGTGTGGATTTTTTTATGGGAAGTGAGGGAACTTGACTCAGTAATATTTTCCACATTCCTTGCACCAATATGGTTTCTCCCCAGTGTGGATCCTTTTATGGGAAGTGAGAGAACGGTGCTCAGTGAAACATTTTCCATATTCCATGCATTGATATGTGTGTTGTACCAGTCAGTTAGCTTAAGAACTGTGTTAAAGTATTTAGCATTTACAGGGTTAATGTTGTATCCTCAAAAGAACTGTATGTTAGAGTATTTAGCATTTAAAGGGTTAAACGCCGTTTCCTTAAGAGATGGCTTCTGGGTAATGTAGTTTCAGTTGTTAGTTAATCCTATAGTTCATCTAGACAGTGGGAGGAGTTAAAAGTTATTGCAGGACATCCTGTTACGTGCCAGGGTCGTAAAATGCTTTGTGTAACCAGCATGTGGATGCATGTATGGCATCTGCAACCATGCTAAGCTGATATGGAGAATTACTGCTTTTTACCTACGAAAAATGGACAAATATGCAAGACCGGATGTATCTTCAGAATAGTAAGTTTCTGCTTAGGACTCCTGGACAATAAATATTTGTTTTAAAATCATTTTCATCGAGTTTATGCTGTCTGGACCAGAACTACAAGGCATCTTAGTTCAGGTTACGGAATAATATGGTTTCTCCCCAGTGCGGATTCTGCAATGCACAGTATACTGATATTTTTGACTGAAGCTTTTTCCACACTTGGAACATTCATATGGTTTCTCACCTGGGTGAATCCTATTATGGGAAGCAAGGCTTTGTGCAAAACCAAAACTCTGACCGCATTTAAGGCATTTATATCAGAGGTCAGCAACCTTTCTCGGTTGGTGGACCGGAGGGAAAGGGAGGGGGCAGCATTTTACGGGCGCGCAAATGGGGCCACGAGCACACTTGTGACGCAAACGGGGCGGTGCTAGTGCTGTGATACTCGCTAGCCCTGCCCTGTTCTTGTGTGGCGTGGCATCCCGTTTTTGCGCTCTGTGGGGCATCATCATCCCATTTTCGTGCCCCGTGAGGCAGCAGCAGCCCGTTTTTGCACCCCATATGATGGTGGCATCCCATTTTTGCACCCTGCGGCCATAGCACTTGCGCAAGTGTGTGTATGTGTGTGCTGTCCAGCCAGCCTGTCCCACGGTAGACAGCAGGCCACAGCCCACTAGTGGGCCGTGGCCCATAGGTTGGGGACCCCTTATTTATATGGTTTCTTGCATGGATCCTTTTGTGGCTATTAAGGTAACTGCTGGTTCTGAAATTCTCTCCACATTCATGGTTTTTCCCCAATATGGATCTTTTTATGGGAAGTCTTGCAGAACAGAAGCTCTTTCCATACTCCTAGCATTTATATGGTTTCTCTCCACTGTGGATTCTGTTATGTACAATATATTGATCTCTTTGTCTGTCCACACCTTGGACATACTTCTTTTTCTTGTTGATATTTGGCCAAGAAGATACTGATATCCGTACACTGAAAAGGAGAGTATTTTGCCAATCCCCTGTTCGATCAGGAGACCCTACCATTTCAAACAAATGGTTGTCCAGTCTCTTTTTGAAAGCCTCCATTGATGGAACACCCACAACTTCTGTAGGCAAGCTATTCCATTGGTTGATTGCTCTCACCATTAGGAAATTTCTCCTTAGTTCCAGACTGGTTCTCTCCTTGGTTGGTTTCCATCCATTGCTTCTTGTCCTGCCTTCTGGTGCTTTGGAGAACAGAACAGTTCAAGTACCAGGTCCTCTTAACAGAAATCACAGAATAACAGAGCTGCTGGAAGGGACCTTGGAGGTCTTCTAGTCAAACCCCCTGCTCAAGCAAGCAGACCTTTTACCAGGGGTGTCCAAACTTGGCCACCCCAAGACCTGTGGACCTCAACTCCCAGAGCACAATATATGTTTAGTATTTAGTTTTAAAACATTTAGACTTCCATTTAAGGCACTTCAACCTTCTGTAGGCCTTTCTGACAAGGCCTGGCCAGAGAAGCAGCTGTTTCCATGAAACGAGAGGAGGCAGACATTGCCAGGAGAGCTTCTTTCTCCTCAGGCAGAGGGCCCAGCCAGGGGGCAGAAGAAGGACCTTCTAGGAAATAGCGGGAAGGGGAATTTTCCCCCACACAGCTGACTGAGGAAGGGTCTGAGCTACCATCTGGAAGAGGAAGGAAGGTCCTGCAAACCACCACCCCTCCCCAACAAGACTTGTAAGGAATACAACAGCCTCCTGCTTCCCCCCTGCCTGCCAAATGCAGCCTTTCTCCCCTCATTGCCTAAATAAAACACCTACATCACACACAGAATCCACCAGGGGGCTCCCTCTGCTAAGCGAAAGGAACACCACATGCTTCATTAGGTGCCCAGAGGGCGAAGGTGGTGTTCCAGAAGAGGAGGAGGAGGAGGAGGAGAGAAGGGAGTGATGTCACAGAGCTTCGCCTCTCTAGGATGTGGCACTCTCTCTCTTCTTCCCCTGTTTGAGCTTTGAGGCAGGTCAAAAGGCTTGCAGGGGAGGGATGTAGGCATAGCCCTCAGTGAGGAGGGGTGGGGGTTCTTCCTATGCAAAGGGAGGCAGAGGGTTCTTGCGTTGGAGGGCGGGGGATAGACATGTGCCAAGTCCTCATCCAAATTCAGTCTTCAAAAGTCCTGGCAGTGTGAGAACTCTAATTTGGACATGAGCCCAAAATGAATTGTTTTATGAGTTTAAAAATTAATTCATTAGTGTTGTACAAATTGGAGCCCTAGTGGAAAAGCACTTAAATAGGAGCCAGCTGTGTGCTGTAGCTGCCAAAAAAGCCAACACAGTCCTAGGCTGCGTTAACAGAGGGATAGAATCAAGATCACATGAAGTGTTAATACCAATTTATAACGCCTTGGTAAGGCCACATTTGGAATACTGCAGCCAGTTTTAGTCACCACTATGTAAAAAAGATATTGAGACTCTGGAAAGAGTGCAGAGAAGAGCAACAAAGTTGATTAAAGGGCTGGAGGCTAAAACATATAAATAGAGTTGGATGGGACCTCTAATTCAACCCCTTTTTCAGGCAAGAAACCCTATACCATTTCGGACAAATGGATGTCCAGTCTCTCCTTAAAAACTTCCAGTGTTGGAGCATTCACAACTTCTGGAGGCAAATCGTTCCACTGATTAATTGTTCTAACTGTCTAACTTTTTAGTTTTAGGCTGCCTCTCTCCTTGATTAGTTTCCATACATTGCTTCTTGTCCTGCCCTCAGGTACTTTGGAGAAGAGCTTGACTCCCTCTTCTTTATGGCAACCACTGAGATATTGGAACACTGCTATCATGTCACCCCTTGTCCTTCTCTCCATTAAACTAAACATACCCAATTGCCACAACCATTCATTGTATGTTTTAGCCTCTAGTCCCCTAACCATCTTTGTTGCTCTTCTCTACACTCTTTCTAGAGTCTCAACATCTTTTCTGCATCGTGGCAACATCATGGCAATGAAGAGCAGTTGTAGGAATTGGGTATGTCTAGTCTAGTGAAAAGAAGGACTAGGGGTGACGTGATAGCAGTGTTCTAGTATTTGAGGGGCTGCCACAAAGAAGAGGGGGTCAAGCTGTTCTCCAAAGCACCTAAAGACAGGACAAGAAGCAATGGATGGAAACTAAGCAAGTGGTTCTCAACCTTTTCTTCACCACAGACCCCCTTTAAAAACCTTTTGTGACCATGGACCACTATGACTTAACTCAAGATTTAAACCATAACATTTCTTCAAACCTTTACTCACTTCCTGTGATGACATTGCGACTACCCCCCAGGGTCCGCAGACCACAGGTTGAGAACCACTGGACTAATCTATTATTGTGATTTCAGTGAGATGAGGGAAAACACTACTTTTACACCAGAATGTTTTTCTAGAGAATAACGATGATGAAATTGATAGAGATATGCAGTATATACTTCCTATGCAAAAGGGGCTGAAACATTTCTTAAGTCCAGAATGTCCAGAAAATGTTAGGATGGAGACCAGGCAGACACCTCCCCAATTCACTGGATTATAAGAAGGGAGAATACATTCAGCAAATCAGATTTGCAAAATTCTGTTATTAGGGCCAATTTCCATCAAAGTATTTAGCCTTCCTATGGAATTGATTTCCTGGCTTGATCAAATGTGTGGGGCTGATACCTTTTGACCAAATGTATGTTATCAACAGGACCCTGGTGATATGATGGAGGCAATGCCATGGGGATATGACTTCTACAAATAGTTAGTGGGGTGTTTTCATGCGGGGGGGAGAAGGTACTGGAAAAACATCTCCTGATTTTAAATTTAAATTTAAATTTAAGCTGTATATTTTTGTATTGACTATAAGATTGGTCGTGTTAGATAATCTTAGCACTTGGGAAATATAATTAGAGGGCGGAACAAAAATGAATGCTCTACACCAGGACTTTTCAACCAGTGGTACGCGTACCACCTGTGGTACATTAGCACATGGCAGGTGGTACGCAGCCCTGCCTAGCCAAGTGTAGTGGGGGAGGGAACGAGCCAGCGCAGGCAAGGATTTACTGTGAGAGAGTCCTCCGGAGCTGCAGAGTGGCTGGGGCAAGGCAAAGGCCCCAGGCTCACTTCCGGCTCACCCGGAAGAGAAAGGAGGAGGAGGGGGCGGAGACAGGAGAGGCTATAAAAGGAAGCAGTTTGGGTGGGAGAGGGAGAGAGAGAGAAAAACAGTACCCTTGGGAGGAGGTGGAGTCAATTCTAGCTGCACCGAAGGGAAAGAAGAAGAAGGAGGAGGGTGGGGGGAGAGGAGAGGAGATCAAGCAGGCTGGCCATGAGCCGATCTACAACTGCTGTGGCAGCCACCTGTGCCGGCAGCAGCAAACAGGCAGGAAATGCAGCGGGGGAGGGGTCGCCCTCCATGAGGAATGAAAAAAGGCAGCAATGAAGAAAGGCAGCATCGGCTGGAGGTGAGGCACGGGGGGGAGGGAGGGAGGGAGGGAGGGAGGGAGATGAAGAGTGGAAGGATTCTTATGTGCTTTTGTGACTTTGAAGTTCTGGGATTTGTGCAATGTGGGTTTTGTGTTCTTAAAGAGTGTTTGGCAATTTCTATTTGGCTGATGGCTGATGTCTCGTGTTAGCTTTTATTGCTCTGCTATTGTTAGCTGTAAGTTTTGCATACAGCTAACAATTTTGAAGTATTTTTCTCCTGAATGGATATTGCCTGTAGCATTCCTTTACTTATGAATGGAGCCATTTGGGGAGGCTGCCTTAGCCGGCAGCCAGTACTTATTTACATTTTTTTCTTCCTTAAGTTCCGGCTGCGCTCCTTAACTTTCCTTTCTAGCCAGTAGCTAATTCTTAAAGGGGAATGCGCCTTTTTAAGCTAGTTCCCTCAATGGCTTCTCTTTTCTGTCTCTGGAGGCTTTTCCTTGTTTGATGAATATATGGAAGAGGGAAAATATGGGGGGGTTTCAAATTCTTCATTCAGAAGGAGATGGGAATGAGAAAGAGGGAGGCAGGGAGGGAGGGAAGGAGGGAAGGAAGTCCCGCCTTAGCACTTGGCCACCAGCAGCCCTGCCATTGACTTTGCTTGTCAAAAGGTTGCAAAAGGAGATCACATGATCCTGGGACACTGTGACCATCATAAATATGAATCAGTTGCCAAGCATCCAAATATAAATCACATGACCCTGGGCATGCTGCAATGGTCATAAGTGTGAAAAATGGTCATAAGTCATTTCAGTGCAATTGCAACTTTGAACAGGTTTTTTTTTTTGGTCAGGTTTTTGACACCTTGCTAGGTGGTACTTGAATATTGCCATATCCTAAAAGTGGTACAGTCAGTGAAAAGGTTGAAAAGCCCTGCTCTACACTTAGCTAAAAGTGGTAAAAACCACCCCAAATATCTGTCTCTGAAGCTCCTAACCTGGTACATCAGAAACAAAGAGCTAACAACTTTCCGAAGGAAATGCAATTTATATTGCAATCAATTTAAGAGGCAATTGAGTCACATAAAGAAGTTTCAAGAAGAAACCATGATGAAACAAAAGAGAATCTGAATAAGATAAATGAGCAAGTTTTCAACTTAAACTTACAACTAGGGAACCTTCAGAAAATGACTGTAAAGAATGAACAAAGAATTCAGAAAACAGAAGATAAACTAGAAGAAACTGATCCAAAGATAGAGGATATAAAGGAAGGAAATTACAGACTGGCGCAGACAAAGAAAAACATTGAAGACTTAATGATAATATTGGAAACAGAAAAGGCACGTCAGAACATATCTGAAGATAAGGAAGCAGACCATATAGAACAGATTACAAAGCTTCCAGGAGAAACATTAGAAATCGGGAAACAAGAAATGAAAAGAAAAGCTGAGGGAGGAGGAAAGTTGGAGCTATTTAATTAACATAAATCGGCTGTACTCCTCTTCAGAAATATCTTACCTAAATGGCCTTTCCCACTACAAAGAGTACTTATAAAAACAGAGAAAAAGTTTCCTGATGATTTAAATACACAGATTTGGAAACCTACCTGGCAAAGGCAGAAACCTAGAGTTAGACTAAAGAAAATAGAGGACTTGATTTGCTGGATGGGGCCTTATATTACCAAGCAGGTGTTTGATTATGGCTAAAAGAAATAGATAACGCTTAGATACTAAAAGATTGTTATATTTAGAAATATATTATTTATAATTAGGAGGGTACATGTTTCTATGAGATGGGAAACATGAAAATAACAGGATGATTTTTAATAAGGGAAGCTTTTACTCAGCTTAATGTGATTAACTTGGAGAAAACTATAAGCTATAAAGATATTTTGAATACTGAAGGGAAAATAAAATTGAAACAAAAGTTGTGAAAACAGGGTATGGGCTTAATAAGGTGATCTTAACTGAAAATATAACAGATATGAGTTGCATAGAAAAGATGTTATAAATTGGAATTATTTTTATTTGATATAATATTAGAAAAACATGATGAAGAAGCATTAGTTAATGGTGTATGTATGTTGTATGTATCAATAGCACTAAAAATTGCATTTGTTTAGTGTTTGAAAAGTGAAGAAACATCTGAAAAAGAGGGGATTAAGAAAATGCCAGAATGCGTAGAAACCAACAGAGTGATATTGAAGAATAAAGAAAAAGAAGATATAGAATAATTTTAATATGTATTTTAAGTAAAAAATGAACCCAGACAACACATTCTTTGCCAAGCACTTATGATGTGTAAAAATAGAAAACCAATAAAAGTTTGTAAAAACAAAACAAAAATCTCCAAAAAGTTTCAGCGTTACCAAATCCTTATTGTTTGGGTAGACATTTGTTCAAGGAAAGCTCACAAAGCATCAGAAAACCATGACTGCCTTCTGTTGTTTCAGACCAGCTTTTCTCCACCCCTGCACCTGCTCCTGGAGCCCAGGTGCCATATAATTGTGAAAATCATGGTTCCTTCTCCAAATCTTAAGGGAGTTTGTCCAACTATCACTGCTGAATCCCTAAACGTGGAGAGCAGCCTGCTGCCACATATTGAATGTTGCCTGACATTCAGTGAGCCAATGTGGTTAGATAGAGATCTGGAGAGGCAACCAAGATGTAAGATCATGGCTAGCTTGTAAAGATGTGATTGCACTCTAACTTTTTGGAGAGAGGTCTATTCCCTGAAATGTTACCAAGTTTTGCCATGAGAACAAAACTGCTCCTCTTACTGTGGTTTCTGCTTCTGCTGCCCACCAGAGTCAATGGGAGAAAATGCCCTCTCAACTTCACCAAGGCTCGGGATACAGTGTACAATTATTATCACCCAGGAGATTTCTTGCTTGGTGGGATTGTGCCTCTAAGACCAGGTCAGATTCTCCCAGCGACCTTTCGGGAGCCTCTCTTTAACCAGCCAACTCTGTAAGTAGACTTCTAGAGTGCAATCTGTACTCTTTTGCATGGAAGAAGCTTTCAAGGATATCTAATGTTCCTCTTCATCAGGAATAATCCTCGGGGAAATATTTTCTATTTTGCCTCTTCTGCTTCTGGAAAGAAGAATCCGAGACTAAATTCTGAGTAGTAATAGTAGTAGCAGTAGTAGGGATACAGTCAGAATGGATCACCGAAGTTATTAATCGAACATCCTGCTCAACTGCAAGATCTGATAAAGCACTGAATGAATATTAAAATTGTGTTATTTTTGTAGCTTTATGCAGGAAAGGCTATCCATCATACTGGTTCCTTCTCTCCTTTCTTTTTGCCATCCGTGAGATCAACCAGAATCCCCAGGTTTTGCCGAATATCACCCTGGGTTATGACATTTACGAGAACTATTATGAAGCAAGAAAGACTGCTGATGCCTTGGCAGACCTGCTCTCCACTGGACAGGCAAATGTTCCGAACTACATTTGTGGAAGAGAGAAGAGGCTGCTGGCTGTGATTGAAGGGGCCGAGTCTGACATTTCCATGCAGATTTCCACCATGATGAGCCTCTACAAAATACCACAGGTATGAATGGAGATGGGGAGAAAAGCCAAGTTTGGAAGTGTCCTGCCTAGGAAAATGTCATGGCACTTAAGATCTCTCGGCCATCCAAAGATTAGGGCACTGACTCAGAGAGGACACCGGAACTGAATTTCTCCCCTGCCTTTGGTTACCCTTCAAAAATATAGAATACTCAGCTCCAAATCTTCATTTGAGATCCTCCAGAGAGGCTATTTCTGCACATTTTAGAAGCACAGAATAGAAGTGATACTGGAGATCATATTGTCCAACCTCTCCCCAGTACAGGAATCCACTCTTAAAAGCATCCGTAAAATATTACCATCTAGCCAAAGTGAAAATAGGCACTTTGTTCCACTGTGGAACTAACCATTGTGGAACTCCGCTTATCATTACCGAACTCTTTCAGTTCATACATTGTAACAGATGAATTGGACAGCTGAGGCAACTTACTCCATCACTTCACCTAAGGCAGAAATCAAATATTCCAGCATCTGAGAAAGTTTGTCCTCTTAGATTTTGGTGGAACACCTATAATGATCTATAGCCACATCAATATTTACATTTATATCTCTGTGAAAGTGTGCTTGTATATGTGCACATTAATGATCTTCCATCAAAAGATCAAACCTTGCAAATTTTGACCTGAAAATATTTCCATTCTTATAAGGTCAGCTATGGTTTTGTGTCTGAAACTCTGAATGACAAAACCCGTTTCCCGTTCATCTACCGGATGGTCCCCAAAGAAGATTACTTATATTGGGGAATTGCCAAACTGCTCCACCATTTCAGATGGAACTGGGTTGGTCTCCTTGCACCAGACACTGAGAACGGACAGAGATTCCTACGGACGTTGAGCCCCATATTAACAAGAAACATGATTTGTGTAGCCTTCTCTGTGAACATCCCAGCATTGCACTGGAAAATGAGACTATTGAGCAATGAACAGTTTCACTTGTGGAACAAGGTCAGCGTTTTAATATATTATGGAGAAGCTCGCTATTTCTATAGTTTTATATGCATGATTCAAGACTATGTTCAAAGGCACATCAAGCCTCTCCTGGCAAAAGTTTGGATCACCACAGCAATGTGGGACCTCTTCATGAATTTATCTTATCAAATACTGTCTCCTCAACATCTCCAGGGTTTCTTCTCTTTCTTAATCCATGCTGGAAAAAGACCACAATATGTTTATGAATCATTTTTCGTCCCTATGCAAGATTTTGGCAGAAAGGCGTTCAGTTGTTCGTATTCCAAACACCTCTTTTCTGTGAAAGGAAGGATGAGATGCCAGGAGAATGAGGACCTGGAGACCATGCGGGAAGAGGTGGTGGAAAAAACTCTTTCTCTGGATGGCTACGGTATTTACAACCTCGCCTGGGCAGTTGCTCGGGCTTCACATGCTGCTTACTTATCCAGGTCCAAGCAGAAAGCAATGAAGGAAAGAGATCACCGGCTGGTCCTTCAGATGTGGCAGGTATTTGGTTTCCTTCAAAAATCCTGAAGGTGAGCTTTCAGGCTTCAAAGATATTTTCGATAGTGTGGTGAGTTTAAGATTTCAGAATCAGAATAGAGCTGGAAGGAACCTTGGAGATCTTCTAGTCCAGACCCCTGCTCAAGCAGCAGACCCAATACCATTTCAGACAAGTGGCTGTCCAATCTCTTCTTAAAAACCTCCAGTGATGTAGCACCCATAACATCTGAAGCTGTTCCACTGATTAATTGTCCTCACTGTTGGGAAGTTTCTCTTTAATTCCAGGTTACTTCTCTCCTTGATTAGTTTCCATCCATTGTTTCTTGTCTTGCCTTCTGGTGCTTTGGAAAATAAATTGACCCCCTCCTCCTTGAGGCAGCCTCTCAAATACTGGAATACTGCAATCATGTTCCCCCTAGTCCTTTTTTTCTCTAGACTAGCCATACCCAGTTCCTGCAATGTTCTTCATATGTTTTAGTCTCCAGGCCTTTAATCATCTTAGTTGCCCTTCTTTGCACTTTTTCCAAAGTTTGAACTTTTTTTTTTGTAATGTGGTGACCAAAACTGGATGCAGTACTGGATTTCAAATCCAGACAAAACTGGATTTCAATTGTCTTCCATTTTGTGAAGTTTGTGAGACAGGGAAGCTCCCCCTCCTCCTCTTTTGTCATGACTTCTGGACCAGAGTTATATGGATGGTTGCCAACTCTACTTGGAGAACTTGGTTTTTCTTTTCTCATGTTATTCTTTTGTTTGCCCTTGTAGCTTCATCCTTTCCTGGGAGATTTCCACTTCTACAATATTTGCATGGATGGAGTTTTTCTGGATGAGAAAGGGGACCTTTCTGCCAAATTTGATACTGTGAACTGGGTGGCCTTTCCTAATAAGTCCTTTGGGGCAGTGAAGTTTGGGAGGATAGATAGACCACAGCGGTCCAAGGATCTGGAATTCATCCTTGACCAGGAGGCCATAAACTGGTCCCAGAGGTTCAACCAGGTGAGCTGAGAATCTTCACGTAATGCTCTCCAAGCTCTCTTTCATTTTTCCAGCCAGTTGGGAAATGTTTGGGAAGTGGCTGGAGCTGGGGTGAAGGATTGCTCGGGACCACTATTTCCAATCAAATTGCTAGGCTCCTTGGATCACTGAGTTGGACTCTATGGTCAAGAAGTCAACTGTGGATTAGCCAGATTCAGATGCTACTTGGTTCTTCTTCCTTATTCATGTTCTTACAAGTTGTGATTGGATAATTGGTTTCTATGGCTTATGAAGGAAATTTCCCTTCCTTTCTTGGTAGACTTGCAATCAAAACAGTGATAACGAGGATGACGATGTTATCCATTCAGTTATGTCCGACCTCTAACAATTCTATGGGCCAGGTCTCGCCACATCTTCTGATCTTGCATTGTTGCTTTGAGTTTTTCTATGCTCTGTCTGGTGTCAGCTTTGATGGTGTCCAGTCACCATGTTCTTTGATGACCTGGTTTCCATTTATTGCTAACTCTTCCATACACAATCTCTTTCTCCAGTGAATTCTTCCACACGACATGGCCAAAGTAAATGTCCTTCAGACATTACTCTTTTCGGGGAAGACGTGAACTA
This sequence comes from Azemiops feae, assembly GCA_023970755.1. NCBI lineage: Eukaryota > Metazoa > Chordata > Lepidosauria > Squamata > Viperidae > Azemiops > Azemiops feae. The sequence goes on from JALGBA010001159.1 coordinate 123,063, forward strand.
CTCTCTCTCCAGGCTTTGCAAATATATTAATCACAGGGAAAAATCTTGCCAGCTGTGGTTAATTCATTCAATATGTTTAAAGGATCCTTGGTTTCATGTAATGAGTGAATCCAATCATAGCCATAGCTCTTAAGAGTTGTGTGATTAATAACGTTTCCCTTTGAAAGCCACCTAAATTTTGCCCATCAACACATCTTCTGAGAGAACATTTGCTCCACAGATTAATGATAGTCCCACTGAAGATGCCACTCCTTTGGTTTTTCTTGAGTCTATTTTGTGTCTTCTTTCAGAAATCCCCACTGGTTCTCCTAGGATGCCTGAACAACCATCCCCACATCAGGCATTGTGTTCACAACTTTATTTTGTCCCACCCAGCCCTGCCTTTTTCTTGTCTATTGAACCCCATAGCTGGAAGTAGACTTGAGAGGTCATCTATTCCAAACCCGTCCTCAGCGTAGAATTCTCTGAATCATCTTTGACAGGGCTGAAGCAAAAGAGAGTTCATGTTACATCTGGAAAAAGAACAGCTATAGCAATAGCACTTAAACTTATATATCACTTCACAGTGCTTTACAGCCCTCTCTAAGTGGTTTACAGAGTCAGCATCTTGCCCCCACCAATCTGGGTCCTCATTTTACCAACCTCAGAAGGATGGAAGGCTGAGTCAACCTTGAGTCGGTCAGTATCAAACTGCTGGCAGTGGGCAGAGTTAGCCTGCAATACTGCATTCTAAGCACTGTGTGTGCTGCCCCGCTCACTCACACACACGTAACTGTGGTTTAGTGAGTTTATTAATATTCCCCAACAATTCCCTTCACCAAAACCCAGAACTGTCCCAATTAAGTCCAGCCATGAGCAGACCAAGATTAGTCCACAGAGCAACCTATCTTTTCCAAGTAGCTGGGGAAAAAATCCCACCCCTGACAAATACATGCTGTTCCTTCACAAAAAGAGAAATAGACCAGGGAGAAGCAGGAAAAGATTAATGTCTTGTGATTATGGCACTATTTAATCTTCTATGATTGATGTTCCTTCTCTTTGGGTCAGTCTCTCCCTTGTTCCAGATGTACCGAAAGCTGTCATCCTGGCCAAGCCAAGGTGGTCCTGGAAGGAAAGCCTCTTTGCTGCTACGGGTGTATCATGTGTTCAAAACACACCATCTCCACTCAGGAAGGTAGGGAACACTATGGGAAAAGGCAGCCCTTGAAGAATGAGGAGGAGATTTACTGAAGCATTCTGTTCAGGGATATTTGGAAGCAAGCTTGCCAACCATGTGCAAGCGGTCTATAGAGAGGAACAAAGATGACCATGATGGAGATAGGAATGAAGATAAAAGGAACTAAAGCACTTTTTAAAAGAATGTAGACTTAACTCCTGGAAGCAGCTCAGAGAGACATTTCCCCAATAAACTGAACTGTAAATTCAGTTTATTAAATTTACAAGATTCAGTCATTAGTGCCCATCTCAGCAAAATTATTTTTAGACTTTCGGTGGAGTTGATTTTCAGGTCTGATCTACAAGTTGGGGACAAGAGGAAAGGAAAGGCCAAAAACCACATGGCATTGGTCAACAGAAAAAAACCTACCAGCTCTGAGTTTCAAACAATTGGATTATTGCAAGATGGAAGCCAAGAATTAGTTTTCTTATCTTTTTGCTGCTGTTAAGTAGGTGTCTAGATTTCTGTTTTCCTCATTTGATAAGAATAGAATAGATTCAACTGGACTGAACTGGACTGGACTGGACTGGAACAGAACAGAACAGAAAATATGGAATAGAATAGAATAGAATAGAATAGAATAGAATAGAATAGAATAGAATAGAATAGAATAGAATAGAATAGAATAGAATAGAATAGAATAGAATAGAATAGAATAGAATGGAATGGAATGGAATGGAATGGAATGGAATGGAATGGAATGGAATGGAATGGAATGGAATGGAATGGAATAGAATAGAATAGAATAGAATAGAATAGAATAGAATAGAATATTTGGAATGGAATGGAATACTTTATTTTGCCAAATGTGATTAGACACACAAGGAATTTGTCTCCTTTTGTGTCTACTCACACTAGTCACACTAGTTTGGTAGTTTCCAAAGTAAGATAAATAATAATGTATTATTATGTGACTCTGGCAGCAAACAAAATTAAAACCAGGTGAAAAGAGAAGTTGTGGGTGTTCCATTACTGGAGGTTTTTAAGAAGAGATTGGACAGCCATTTCTCTGGAATGGTATAGGGTCTTCTGCCTGAGCAGGGGGTTGGACTAGAAGACCTCCAAAGTTCCTTTAATTGAGTTTGGCTTGAAGCTGCAAAGCAGTGCATAGGGCACATGTTTTGTCTTCCAATGTAATGTTGTGGACAATGAGTATAGGCCAGCTGGTACTAATCACAGGATGTTAGTGTGATGTCACAATTCCTATCCTAGCCTTTTGTATTTGTGTCTTGAAGCTGCAAAGCTGTGTATAGAACACATGGTTTGTCTTCCAGTGAAATGTTGTGGATTATGATGAGTGTGAGAACTGGAAGCTGAAACAGTGGAGGGTCTCCTCTTCTCTTCTCTTCTCTTCTCTTCTCTTCTCTTCTCTTCTCTTCTCTTCTCTTCTCTTCTCTTCTCTTCTCTTCTCCTCCCTTCTCCTCCCTTCCCCTCAGGCAGCAAATAAATTTAATAAATAATAACCCCAGTAGCAGACCGGCAAATCACCGAGAAATGTATACAGATTTAAACAATGGCGTCCTCGACCAGAATCTGGATTCCTGTATTTGGAATTAACTTGTCTGGTAACAAAGTTCCTAGGAGGCTCATCCCTTCATTAATACCATACAGTCTACTCCAGCCAGTCTGTTTTTACTCCTGGTTTCCCCAAACTCATCCTTTTTGTTCCTCTTGGCTGTTTTCCTTCCTCATTCCTACTAGGAATTTTCAACAAAACTTTCTCCTTTGACAGATTTGTATTTTGAAGCCCAATATCTTAGCCATAACTTAGTATATGCCTGTTTAAAAGGAGTGTTTTATTATGGCCATGTAAACTTAATATTTGAGGTCTTGCCTGTCTTCTCCCTAGATGCAGAGAAGTGCACAAGATGTCCAGAAGATCAGCATCCAAATAAAGACCAAACCAAATGCATCTCCAAGAAAGTAACCTTCTTGTCTTACAAAGAAGACTTGGGGATAATCCTCGCTTCATTTAGCCTCTTCTTATCTTTGGTCACTGCCTTTATCTTAGCTATCTTCATCAAATTCTTAGAAACTCCCATAGTCAAGGCCAACAACCGGGACCTCTCCTATATCCTCCTGGTCTCTCTTCTGTTGTCCTTCTTGACTTCCCTCCTCTTCATTGGTCGTCCAAGGGCAGCCACCTGCTTTCTCAGGCAAACATCCTTCAGCATCATCTTCTCTATTGTAGTGTCTTCCATCTTAGCCAAAATGTTTACAGTGGTGCTGGCTTTCCTGGCCACAAGACCTGAGAATGCTGTGAGGAGATGGCTGGGAAAGACTTTGGCCAACTCCATTGTTCTTTCTTGCTCTGGTCTCCAAATTGTCATCTGTACCATGTGGCTGGGAGTTTCTCCCCCATTCCCTGAGTCTGACATGCATTCCCAGCCAGAAGAGATTGTTCTGAAGTGCAATGAAGGCTCTGTCACCATGTTTTATGGTGCCCTCTCATACATGGGCTTCTTGGCTGCCATCTGCTTCATGGTGGCTTTCCTGGCCAGGAACCTCCCTGGGGCTTTCAATGAAGCCAAGCTCATCACCTTCAGCATGCTGATCTTCTGCAGTGTCTGGGTCTACTTTGTGTCCACCTATGTGAGCACCAAAGGGAAATACATGGTAGCTGTTCAGGTCTTCTCTATCCTGGCCTCCAGTGCTGGACTGCTGGGCTGCATTTTCATCCCCAAATGCTACATTATTTTGATACAACCTGACTTGAATACAAAGGAGCAATTAATGGCAAAAACTAAAGATGACTTCAAAGTGAGCATAAAACAATCCTAATTGTCATAACCCTCCCAGGTGCTGCTACATCATAGCTTGATTAGATATTCCAGGGGAATTTGGTTAATCTGTTTGAAATGCTCCATGCCTTCCACCACAGTAGAAACTGCTGAAACTGCTGAAATGTTTCTAGATTTTTAGGGGGAAAGCATCATGGCGAGAGCTATATTTTTTTGACTGTTCTCTTGATGACATCATGGAAATGTTACAATCTTTTTCAAGCATTATAACACTTTGGAAAAGTTAATTCATTGGGTTCCTCAAAGTTTGTTCAAAAATCTAGATATTCAATATTTTTATGCATTGAAATGTTTGCTTGTAGTTTATTTATTTATTAAATTTATACACCTCCCATCTCCCCAATAGGGTGAATCTGGGTGGCTTAAAAATGCTGACGCAGATGGGTGGCCTCAAAACATGAAATATAGATAAATGGATGGATAGATATAGATATAGATATAGATATAGATATAGATATAGATATAGATATAGATATAGATATAGATATAGATATAGATATAGATATAGATATAGATATAGATAGACACAGACACAGACATAGACATAGACATAGACATAGACAGACAGACAGACAGACAGACAGACAGACAGACAGACAGACAGACAGACAGACAGACAGACAGACAGACAGACAGACAGACAGACAGACAGATAGATAGATAGATAGATAGATAGATAGATAGATAGATAGATAGATAGATAGATAGATAGATAGATAGAATAAATGGATGGATGGATGATGGATGGATGGATGGATAGATAGATAGATAGATAGATAGATAGATAGATAGATAGATAGATAGATAGATAGATAGATAGATAGATAGATAGATAGATAGATAGATAGATAGATAGATAGATAGATAGAATAAATGGATGGATGATGGATGGATAGATAGATAGATAGATAGATAGATAGATAGATAGATAGATAGATAGATAGATAGATAGATAGATAGATAGATAGATAGATAGATAGATAGATAGATAGATAGATAGATAGATAGATAAAAAGCAATTAAAAATTTAAAACTATGCACATTAAAATTTTAAACTATGTAGAAAATCAGAACCAAGGAGATGGATGGGACAGGGATGATATCTTCTTACCCAATAAACCACCCCTACTGGTAAGTGGTCCGGGCCAAAGTGAAAAGGTCTTTACTCCCCCCCACCAGAATTTCTTAGCACATGGGTCCCCAACCCTCGGGCTGTGGACCATTACCAGGCTGTGGCCCCTTGGGAACTGGGCTACCGAAGTGGCAGGCGAGCATGCAAACCTTCATTTGTACATGTGTGGGATTTAGATTGTGCATGTGTAACCATTTCCCCTCCACACACATTGCCAAAACTGCTGATGCTGCTGGTGCCAGTCCATGGAATCAAAAAGGTTGTGGACCCCTGCCTTAGCAGATGTGAGGTGGGCTGGTTCTTCAGGGTAACCCCAACCCATACCATATGGGGAATTAAAGGAATAGCGAACAACTTGAATTGGACCCAGAGCAAACTGATAACCAATGCAGCTTACACCACAGTGGTGTTGTATGTGCCACCCTAGAGCCCCCCCAAAACTGTGCCCGCTGCTGCATTCTGCACCACCTATAGCTTCTGAATATCTTCAAGGGTAGCCCTGTGTAGAGTGCATTGTAGTAATCCAGTTGATAGATGATTGTGCGCAGGCCTCATGATTCCGATAAGGGTGTAACTGGCTCATAACATGAAGTTGTGTAAAGACCCTCCTGGCCATGATTGTCACCTGCTCTTCAAGCAGGAGTCATGAGCCCAGGAGAACCCCAAGGTTCCACATCAAGTCTGTTTGGGATATTGCAACTCCATCCAGAACTAAAGATGGAGATCCTGAGGTCCCCTGCACCCACAGCCATTCCATCTTGACAGAATTCAACTGAAGCCTGTTGTCCTCCA